>WSYQ01001589.1:0-54574 GCA_011426435.1 Lysiphlebus fabarum
TCGTGGAAATAGGCCCGATCGATTGGTATTGATGCCCTGAACACGAAAATAACAATGGCCGACCATTTGGGTGGAAAGACAAGTGGCGGCCAGCGGTCAAAGTGGGTGTATGAGGTAAGTAAATTTACCTCATTGCATCACTCGTGGAAATAGGTCCAATCGCTTGGTATTGATGCCCTGAATATGAAAATAACAATGGCCGACCATTTGGGTGGAAAGACAAGCGGCGGCCAGCGGTCAAACTGAACTTACCTCATCGCATTAAAGTGGAAATAGGTCCAATCGATTGGTATTGATGCCCTGAATATAAAAATAACTATGGCCGACCATTTAGGTGGAAAGAAAAGTGGTGGCTGACGGTCAAAGTGGGCGGCCAACGGTCAAACTGAACTTACCTCATCGCATCACGATTTGAAATAGGTCCAATCGATTGATATTGATGCCCTGAATATAAAAATAATAATGGCCGACCATTTAGGTGGAAAATTTTTGATGGCCGACCAAAAAACTTCAAAATTTGAAAAAAAAAAAAGTTTTTTGGTCGGCCATCAAAAATTTTCCACCTAAATGGTCGGCCATTGTTATTTTTATATTCAGGGCATCAATATTAATCGATTGGACCTATTTAAAATCGTGATGCGATGGGGTAAGTTCAGTTTGACCGTTGGCCGCCCACTTTGACCGTTGGCTGCTACTTGTTTTTTCACATATATGTTCGGCTATTGTTATTTTTATATTCAGGGCATCAATATTAATCGATTGGACCTATTTAAAATTGTGATGCGATGGGGTAACTTCAGTTTGACCGCTGGTCACCACTTGTCTTTCCACCTAAATGGTCGGCCATTGTTATTTTTATATTCAGGGCATCAATATTAATCGATTGGACCTATTTCCACGAGTGATGCAATGAGGTAAATTTTCATACCTCATACACCCACTTTGACCGCTGGCCGCCGCTTGTCTTTCCACCCAAATGGTCGGCCATTGTTATTTTCGTGTTCAGGGCATCAATACCAATCGATCGGGCCTATTTCCACGACTTATGCAATGAGGTAAATTTTCATACCTCATACACCCACTTTGACCGCTGGCCGCCACTTGTCTTTCCACCCAAATGGTCGGCCATTGTTATTTTCGTGTTCAGGGCATCAATACCAATCGATCGGGCCTATTTCCACGACTTATGCAATGAGGTAAATTTTCATACCTCATACACCCACTTTGACCGCTGGCCGCCACTTGTCTTTCCACCCAAATGGTCGGCCATTGTTATTTTCGTGTTCAGGGCATCAATACCAATCGATCGGGCCTATTTCCACGACTTATGCAATGAGGTAAGTAAAAGCACGATGGGCTCCCTAACTAAAAGAAATTTGTAAATCTATGTTATTTATAAATAATATAAATAAACATAAATCAATTTTTATTACCAATTTAATAAACCCCTTGAAGATTATAAATTTACTACATAATAAATTCATGAAAATTTGAATCATAAAATATAAAAAATAAATCAAAATATAACAAAATGTACAAAACACAGGAAAATAATAAATCTTTTTATTTTTATTTTTCAATTATTATACATAAATTATTATGTAAATATATTATTGTTGTGCATAAATAAAACAACATAATTATTAAATATACTTACTAGAAATTTGAAAAATTCCAAATGGTATTATCGATTATCAAATGAAAAAAAAAAAAAAAAAAAACGAAAAATACTTTTGGAATTTTTTTTAAGTATATTCCAATAATTCACAAACTCAATCATAATTTTATTAATAAATATTTACTTGACAATCACTTAATTATTGATCAAATAAAAACAAAAATATCAATTCACAATTTTTTATAATTTATTCAATGACTATAAAAATATAAAATTAAAATCGAATTAGTAATTTTATAATTTTTCTAAAACACTATAAAACATAAAATTATATGTAATTTTATTTTATTATTCACTCGAGTGTTTTTTATTATTATAAAATTTATAAAATATATTTCTATCTATTAAAAAAAAAAAAAAATATGATAAGTTTATGATAGCAATAAATATAGGAGAGAAAAACAAGTCCACTCGTTTCAACAACACACAATAAAATGACTTACGAAATACTATAAACTGCAATTTTTTTTTTTTTTTATTTTTATTATTTCTATCAATAGAATATTGCATATACATATTCGAAGAATTGGAAATATAAAATAACATCCCCTATTGTCTATATATATTTTGAACAGAAGGGTTGTTTTATTCTGGAAAATTTTAAAATAAATATATAAAAAAAAAAACATATGAATTTTTCCCAGCTAGGGAGGCAAAGTAAAAAATAGAAAATAAAAATGAATAAATAATAAGTATAGGAACATGACCACATGTGACATATTCAAGAGAAAATAATTTTTATTTTTATTATTTTTTTTTTTTTTAAAGAATAAAAAATAATATCGTAGAAATGAAAATATATATTTTAAAAATAGAAAAAACTATCCTAGGTATATTATTATTTATTTATAATAATACGAAATACACTCACTCTTCAGTTTATATATTTCTGTTTATTTTATTTGTAATATTTTTCAAGAAATAATTTTTTATTTTATTTTTATACTTATGCTACCATATAGTTTTACTCTTCTTAGATTGTGGGGTGTATGGCCTTCGAAAAATTGTTCAAAATGGAAAATATATATTTACAATATTTATACTGTTTTTATGATAACACTTGTTTATACAAATACATTATCACAAGTGATAGATTTATTTTTATCATTTAAAAATTTAAAACAATTTATTAATAATGCATTTATACTGTTATCAACAATTGGAGCTGGTGTTAAAGCTGCTCATCTTATTTGTCAAAGAAATACTATTATTAATTTGATGAAAATAATACAAAGTCATCCATGTATTCCTCAAGATGATGATGAAAAAATAATACAACAAAAATATAATAAAAAAATTAAGTTAGTATTTAAAAATAAAAACTATTAAAAATATCAAAGTATTTACAAGTTAATTTTATAAATATAGTGATGATTATTTAGTAATGAAATTAAAGACAGTTTGGTGTACTTTTGAAAGTCTACATGTTTAATTAATATTTGGATTGTTATTATTTAATTTTATTATTTTTTTCAGGAACATGAATTTTGCTTATATATGTCTTTTTATTTGTACAATAACAACATTAACAATTGCAAGTTTTTTTCGAGATGTGCCAATTAAACAATTGTACTATCGTGCCTGGATTCCATTTGATTATTCAAGTGAATTTCGTTTTTGGATGGTTTATTTGCATCAAGTTATTGCTCATGGTTTTGATGCATCATTACATGCTGCTTATGATACATTAGCTCCAGCAATGATGATTCAAACATGTGCACAATTTGAATTACTAAATTCAAGATTTAAAAAATTACCAATATCATTGAAGAAAAAAATTCATAGATTTAATTGTGATGATAATATGATAATGAACAATCAGTATCTTAAACGTGAAGAAGCTAAAAAAATTGGTGAATGTGTTAATCATCATATTCAAATAATTGAGTCAAGTATTATTTTTACAAATTATAAAAAATTAAATTTAACATTTTTAATATAACAAAAATAATTTTATATCATCTGTAATTGAAATTTTAATAAGAATCATAAAATTATTACAGATTTTCTAAAAAAAATAATAATATTTTTGGAACAAGTATATTTTGTCAATATTCAGTGAGTTCATTGGTATTATGTATGAGTGTTCTTCGATTATCACAGTTGAATACTTTTAGTCCTGATTTAGCATCTGTATTTTTATACTTGATCAGTATGATATCTCAAGTATTTATGCCATGTTTTGCTGGAAATCAATTAACTGTTGAGGTAAAACCTTTATTATTTATTCAATATAAAATAAATTTATAAAAATTAATTAATATTATATATATTTTAATAAATAGAGCTCTCAAGTTAGCGATGCAATTTATAGTATGGATTGGACAACATTGACAACATCTACTCAAAAAAGTCTTGTACTTATAATGAGTAGGAGTCAAAAACCAGTTCAATTTATAAGTGGACGTATTATTCCACTTTCAATGAACTCATTTAATAATGTAATTTATTTAAATATTATATATTTAAAAAATTTCGAAAGAAAAAAATATTTATAATTTCTTTACATGGTTTACAGGTTATTCGAATTTCTTACTCAATATTCAATGTTCTTCATGGATCATCTGCGATTTAATTATTTTTTTATGACAAAATTATATTTCGATAATTAAAAAATTAAATTCTTTCACTTCTCTTTTTTCGAAAATATTTCGATAGAAATTTAGAGTTACAATGAAAATCTAATTGGTCAAAATTCATCGGCATTTGGGAAAGATAAAATGACCTCTTTTCAATACCTCTTTTCCGGTTCTATTATCCTGTTATATTTCAGAATTATTGTTTGAAGAATTATTCACTTCATGTGGAATAGAAAAAATTTCAAATGATAACAGGAGAATAGAACAGGTAAAAAGGTATTGAATAGAAGGAATAACTTTTTTTTATAATCGATACTATTTAAAATATCGGCAGTAATAAATCTTGAAATTTTTTAAAAAAGAGAAAAATGGCTCTTTGCTCATTTAATGATCCTGATAAATAACAGAAAGTTTTCGAAATAAAAAAAAACTCATCGCTTATTCTATGTTCCTGATAGAGTTTGAATGTTTTAATTTTAGAAAAAACAATGAATTTGTATTAAAAAATTCTAATGATTGGAATGGTATAGGAATATAATAATTGAAGGAATTTTTTTTTTTTCAAAAATTTTGGATTTGTATCAGGCGAATATAATAAGCGAAGAAGTATTGAACTTTTATCAAAACTGTAGAAATTCATAGGAATATATTCGAAATATCGATATTATCTTATTTTAGAATTTATTGAAAAAATTGGCAAAAATACTAGGCGAACATGACTTGAAGAGAGGTATTCAATGCCGTTCCCCGTTTTTCTGCATTATCGATATTTTTTGATTTATCGATAGTAACTTATTTTAAAATTTATTGAAAAAATTGGCAAAAATACTAGGCGAACATGACTTGAAGAGGTATTCAATGCCGTTCCCCGTTTTTCTGCATTATCGATATTTTTTGATTTATCGATAGTAACTTATTTTAAAATTTATTGAAAAAATTGGCAAAAATACTAGGCGAACATGACTTGAAAAGAGGTATTCAATGCCGTTCCCCGTTTTTCTGCATTATCGATATTTTTTGATTTATCGATAGTAACTTATTTTAAAATTTATTGAAAAAATTGGCAAAAATACTAGGCGAACATGACTTGAAGGAGGTATTCAATGCCGTTTTCCCGTTTTTCTGCATTATCGATATTTTTTGATTTATCGATATTAACTTATTTTAAAATTTATTGAAAAAATTGGCAAAAATACTAGGCGAACATGACTTGAAGAGGTATTCAATGCCGTTCCCCGTTTTTCTGCATTATCGATATTTTTTGATTTATCGATATTAACTTATTTTAAAATTTATTGAAAAAATTGGCAAAAATACTAGGCGAACATGACTTGAAAAGAGGTATTCAATGCCGTTCCCCGTTTTTATCTATCATCGATATTTTTCGATTTATCGGTATTAACTTATTTTAAAATTTATTGAAAAAATTGGCAAAAATACTAGGCGAACATGACTTGAAAAGAGGTATTCAATGCCGTTCCCCGTTTTTCTGCATTATCGATATTTTTTGATTTATCGATATTAACTTATTTTAAAATTTATTGAAAAAATTGGCAAAAATACTAGGCGAACATGACTTGAAAAGAGGTATTCAATGCCGTTCCCCGTTTTTCTGCATTATCGATATTTTTTGATTTATCGATATTAACTTATTTTAAAATTTATTGAAAAAATTGGCAAAAATACTAGGCGAACATGACTTGAAAGAGGTATTCAATGCCGTTCCCCGTTTTTCTGCATTATCGATATTTTTCTATTTATCGATATTAACTTATTTTAAAATTTATTGAAAAAATTGGCAAAAATACTAGGCGAACATGACTTGAAGAGAGGTATTCAATGCCGTTCCCCGTTTTTCTGCATTATCGATATTTTTTGATTTATCGATATTAACTTATTTTAAAATTTATTGAAAAAATTGGCAAAAATACTAGGCGAACATGACTTGAAAAGAGGTATTCAATGCCGTTCCCCGTTTTTCTGCATCGATATTTTTCGATTTATCGGTATTAACTTATTTTAAAATTTATTGAAAAAATTGGCAAAAATACTAGGCGAACATGACTTGAAAAGAGGTATTCAATGCCGTTCCCCGTTTTTCTGCATTATCGATATTTTTTGATTTATCGATAGTAACTTATTTTAAAATTTATTGAAAAAATTGGAAAAATACTAGGCGAACATGACTTGAAGAGAGGTATTCAATGCCGTTCCCCGTTTTTCTGCATTATCGATATTTTTCCATAAATCGATATTAACTTATTTTAAAATTTATTGAAAAAATTGGCAAAAATACTAGGCGAACATGACTTGAAGAGAGGTATTCAATGCCGTTCCCCGTTTTTCTGCATTATCGATATTTTTTGATTTATCGATATTAACTTATTTTAAAATTTATTGAAAAAATTGGCAAAAATACTAGGCGAACATGACTTGAAGAGAGGTATTCAATGCCGTTCCCCGTTTTTCTGCATTATCGATATTTTTTGATTTATCGATATTAACTTATTTTAAAATTTATTGAAAAAATTGGCAAAAATACTAGGCGAACATGACTTGAAGAGAGGTATTCAATGCCGTTCCCCGTTTTTCTGCATTATCGATATTTTTTGATTTATCGATATTAACTTATTTTAAAATTTATTGAAAAAATTGGCAAAAATACTAGGCGAACATGACTTGAAGAGAGGTATTCAATGCCGTTCCCCGTTTTTCTGCATTATCGATATTTTTTGATTTATCGATATTAACTTATTTTAAAATTTATTGAAAAAATTGGCAAAAATACTAGGCGAACATGACTTGAAGAGAGGTATTCAATGCCGTTCCCCGTTTTTCTGCATTATCGATATTTTTCCATAAATCGATATTAACTTATTTTAAAATTTATTGAAAAAATTGGCAAAAATACTAGGCGAACATGACTTGAAGAGAGGTATTCAATGCCGTTCCCCGTTTTTCTGCATTATCGATATTTTTTGATTTATCGATATTAACTTATTTTAAAATTTATTGAAAAAATTGGCAAAAATACTAGGCGAACATGACTTGAAGAGAGGTATTCAATGCCGTTCCCCGTTTTTCTGCATTATCGATATTTTTTGATTTATCGATATTAACTTATTTTAAAATTTATTGAAAAAATTGGCAAAAATACTAGGCGAACATGACTTGAAGAGAGGTATTCAATGCCGTTCCCCGTTTTTCTGCATTATCGATATTTTTTGATTTATCGATATTAACTTATTTTAAAATTTATTGAAAAAATTGGCAAAAATACTAGGCGAACATGACTTGAAAAGAGGTATTCAATGCCGTTCCCCGTTTTTCTGCATTATCGATATTTTTCGATTTATCGATATTAACTTATTTTAAAATTTATTGAAAAAATTGGCAAAAATACTAGGCGAACATGACTTGAAAAGAGGTATTCAATGCCGTTCCCCGTTTTTCTGCATTATCGATATTTTTTGATTTATCGATATTAACTTATTTTAAAATTTATTGAAAAAATTGGCAAAAATACTAGGCGAACATGACTTGAAGAGAGGTATTCAATGCCGTTCCCCGTTTTTCTGCATTATCGATATTTTTCCATAAATCGATATTAACTTATTTTAAAATTTATTGAAAAAATTGGCAAAAATACTAGGCGAACATGACTTGAAGAGAGGTATTCAATGCCGTTCCCCGTTTTTCTGCATTATCGATATTTTTTGATTTATCGATATTAACTTATTTTAAAATTTATTGAAAAAATTGGCAAAAATACTAGGCGAACATGACTTGAAAAGAGGTATTCAATGCCGTTCCCCGTTTTTCTATTATCGATATTTTTCGATTTATCGATATTAACTTATTTTAAAATTTATTGAAAAAATTGGCAAAAATACTAGGCGAACATGACTTGAAAGAGGTATTCAATGCCGTTCCCCGTTTTTCTGCATTATCGATATTTTTTGATTTATCGATATTAACTTATTTTAAAATTTATTGAAAAAATTGGCAAAAATACTAGGCGAACATGACTTGAAGAGAGGTATTCAATGCCGTTCCCCGTTTTTCTGCATTATCGATATTTTTTGATTTATCGATATTAACTTATTTTAAAATTTATTGAAAAAATTGGCAAAAATACTAGGCGAACATGACTTGAAGAGAGGTATTCAATGCCGTTCCCCGTTTTTCTGCATTATCGATATTTTTTGATTTATCGATATTAACTTATTTTAAAATTTATTGAAAAAATTGGCAAAAATACTAGGCGAACATGACTTGAAGAGAGGTATTCAATGCCGTTCCCCGTTTTTCTGCATTATCGATATTTTTCCATAAATCGATATTAACTTATTTTAAAATTTATTGAAAAAATTGGCAAAAATACTAGGCGAACATGACTTGAAGAGAGGTATTCAATGCCGTTCCCCGTTTTTCTGCATTATCGATATTTTTTGATTTATCGATATTAACTTATTTTAAAATTTATTGAAAAAATTGGCAAAAATACTAGGCGAACATGACTTGAAGAGAGGTATTCAATGCCGTTCCCCGTTTTTCTGCATTATCGATATTTTTTGATTTATCGATATTAACTTATTTTAAAATTTATTGAAAAAATTGGCAAAAATACTAGGCGAACATGACTTGAAGAGAGGTATTCAATGCCGTTCCCCGTTTTTCTGCATTATCGATATTTTTCCATTTATCGATATTAACTTATTTTAAAATTTATTGAAAAAATTGGCAAAAATACTAGGCGAACATGACTTGAAGAGAGGTATTCAATGCCGTTCCCCGTTTTTCTGCATTATCGATATTTTTTGATTTATCGATATTAACTTATTTTAAAATTTATTGAAAAAATTGGCAAAAATACTAGGCGAACATGACTTGAAGAGAGGTATTCAATGCCGTTCCCCGTTTTTCTGCATTATCGATATTTTTTGATATCGATATTAACTTATTTTAAAATTTATTGAAAAAATTGGCAAAAATACTAGGCGAACATGACTTGAAGAGAGGTATTCAATGCCGTTCCCCGTTTTTCTGCATTATCGATATTTTTTGATTTATCGATATTAACTTATTTTAAAATTTATTGAAAAAATTGGCAAAAATACTAGGCGAACATGACTTGAAGAGAGGTATTCAATGCCGTTCCCCGTTTTTCTGCATTATCGATATTTTTTGATTTATCGATATTAACTTATTTTAAAATTTATTGAAAAAATTGGCAAAAATACTAGGCGAACATGACTTGAAGAGAGGTATTCAATGCCGTTCCCCGTTTTTCTGCATTATCGATATTTTTCCATAAATCGATATTAACTTATTTTAAAATTTATTGAAAAAATTGGCAAAAATACTAGGCGAACATGACTTGAAGAGAGGTATTCAATGCCGTTTCCCGTTTTTCTGCATTATCGATATTTTTTGATTTATCGATATTAACTTATTTTAAAATTTATTGAAAAAATTGGCAAAAATACTAGGCGAACATGACTTGAAGAGAGGTATTCAATGCCGTTCCCCGTTTTTCTGCATTATCGATATTTTTCCATAAATCGATATTAACTTATTTTAAAATTTATTGAAAAAATTGGCAAAAATACTAGGCGAACATGACTTGAAGAGAGGTATTCAATGCCGTTCCCCGTTTTTCTGCATTATCGATATTTTTCCATAAATCGATATTAACTTATTTTAAAATTTATTGAAAAAATTGGCAAAAATACTAGGCGAACATGACTTGAAGAGAGGTATTCAATGCCGTTCCCCGTTTTTCTGCATTATCGATATTTTTCCATAAATCGATATTAACTTATTTTAAAATTTATTGAAAAAATTGGCAAAAATACTAGGCGAACATGACTTGAAGAGAGGTATTCAATGCCGTTCCCCGTTTTTCTGCATTATCGATATTTTTTGATTTATCGATATTAACTTATTTTAAAATTTATTGAAAAAATTGGCAAAAATACTAGGCGAACATGACTTGAAGAGAGGTATTCAATGCCGTTCCCCGTTTTTCTGCATTATCGATATTTTTCCATTTATCGATATTAACTTATTTTAAAATTTATTGAAAAAATTGGCAAAAATACTAGGCGAACATGACTTGAAGAGAGGTATTCAATGCCGTTCCCCGTTTTTCTGCATTATCGATATTTTTTGATTTATCGATATTAACTTATTTTAAAATTTATTGAAAAAATTGGCAAAAATACTAGGCGAACATGACTTGAAGAGAGGTATTCAATGCCGTTCCCCGTTTTTCTGCATTATCGATATTTTTTGATTTATCGATATTAACTTATTTTAAAATTTATTGAAAAAATTGGCAAAAATACTAGGCGAACATGACTTGAAGAGAGGTATTCAATGCCGTTCCCCGTTTTTCTGCATTATCGATATTTTTTGATTTATCGATATTAACTTATTTTAAAATTTATTGAAAAAATTGGCAAAAATACTAGGCGAACATGACTTGAAGAGAGGTATTCAATGCCGTTCCCCGTTTTTCTGCATTATCGATATTTTTTGATTTATCGATATTAACTTATTTTAAAATTTATTGAAAAAATTGGCAAAAATACTAGGCGAACATGACTTGAAGAGAGGTATTCAATGCCGTTTCCCGATTTTCAGCATTATCGATATTTTTCCATAAATTGATATTAACTTATTTTAAAATTTATTGAAAAAATTGGGGAAAATACTAGGCGAACATGACTTGAAAAGAGGTATCCCCGATATTTCTCGATATGTCGATTTTATCTTATTTCAAAATTTATTGACAAATTTTCGAATCCGATCAGGAGAATATAATGACTAAAGAGTTATTTAAAATTATTTTCTATCGATCAATTCAAATTTGAATAGGATAATATAACGACCAAAGAAGTATTCGAATTTTTTTTTTTTTTTTGTCAAATAAATTTTGAATTCGTATTAGGCGAATATAATGACCAAAGAGGTATTCGACTTCTTTTGTTGTTCAATTTTAGTTTACCAAAAAAATTTTAGTTTTGTTACACGTTCTTCTGATGTTGTTCAGTGCGAAAGACGCATATTCGGCCTCGTAAAAAACATAATCATATTATCAAAAAATCTAACATAATTATACAAAATAAAAATTAAACAAATAAATTAATTTTTTTCTTATTTTTTTTAATGAGAAATCTGAATTTCATTTATAATATTGTCTTAATTTTTCTATTTATACTTAATTAATATTTATTTATATCGAATTAAACAATGTTTTATTATTCCCAAAATATTAATCCTCAATATATATTTATAAATTTTTTTTTTATATTAAAAACTTAATGAAATATATAAGAGGAAAATAAAAAATAAAACAATTTATAATCTTACCAATTACTTCTTTTTTCTCTTTTTCATGTAGAAATTTGATTGTTATAAAATAATTCTTTCAATGATAGTCTCATTGACTTCAGAATATAATTAAATGTTATCCTTAAATTTCTAAATAACTCATTGTAAACAAAAAAAGAAAAAAAAAAAAAGAAATACATTTTTTTTTTTTTTCTTTTTTCTCATTACAACTCATTCGAATTAATAAACTCAGTAAATCGAAAAAAAAAACAATAATAATAATAATAGCTTTCTTTCCCGATTAGTTAAAGTTGTCATAATTATGCCAAATGTTATTAATAAATTTGTAAAAATAAACTCAATGAATTATTTACAATTCCAAATTAATAATATAGAAAAACAAAATTAAAATAATTTTTTGTTAAATGTTTATAATTTACTGGAAATTTGTTTTTTTTTAATCATTGAATGTTATAATTATTATTACAGATTTAATTTTAATGTTTGATATTTATTTAGGCATAATTATGATTGTTCTAAAACTAAAAAAAAAAAAAAAAAAAAAAAATTCAAATGTTAAAGAAAAAAGAGATATAAATTTATTCACTGTGATATTGTGTCTGATATACTTTGTCGCCACGTTGCTGCAAATGGTGTCGTCAATATTTTAATACGAGTTTTAGGTAATGCTGCTAAAAGTAATTTAGTCATTTGTTGTACCGGCAAAACTTCAATTGTTGGATTTACTGATATTCCTTCTTTTTTATCTGTAATATAAAAAAAAAAAAAGGAATTATTATTTCTTGAAAAAAAAAAAAAGAAAAAATGAATAATAAATTTGATAAATTAATGTATACCTTTTTCAACTTGTACATCATCGTCTTGAGTATTTTCAATTAAATTAATACAAGGTACAGGTTTTGAAAATGGTATTAAATTTTTTAATGATTTTTGTTTAGAAACATCACCTGATTGTGAAACAAATAATTCAGTAATACCAAGTAATTCAGTTGTAACACCCCAAATAAAATCAGTTAATGTTTCAGATAATTTTGTAACACCACCAAGTACCATATTATTTGATGTTGCTGATTGTGATACATATGTTGGTATTATTAATAATTTTTTAATATTACTACATGTTGCAAGACATTTATCAAAACCAATTTTAATATCAAAATTAATTAATTCAACTTGTTGTATATTTTTAAGTTTTGATATACCATCAATTATTTCAAATGTACAACATGAATTTTGTCCTTTTTCTAATCTTAATTTTTCAAGTTTATTTAATTTTAATAAAACGTCTGTACCAAATATTGATGGAAAATCAGTACATTCACCAAGTTCAAGTGTTGTTAAATTAATTAATGAACCAATTGCTTCAATATTTTGTTTACCAAGATCTTTAATTGTTGTTAAACTTAATAATGTTAATTTATTTAATTTTTCAATTGATGTTATATCATTTATTAATGTTATACCATTTAATGATTTTAATTTTAATTCTTTGCAATTAATCATATTATCAATTGTATCAATATTTAATGATTGACATTGAATTGATACTGCATTTAATATTTCAATATGTGGACAATTTTTCATAATATCTTGTACAACATTTGCTGGACAACGACATAAATCAAGTTTTTTAATACTTGTTACTGTTGGTATTGTTTTTATAAATTTATCCCAACTATTATTTGGTTCATCAGATATTATCATTTTACGTAAATCCAAATGTTGTGTACCATGACGTTTTAAACAAGCAGCAAGACCATCCCAATCAGTAACTTGACTATTTTTCATACGTACTGTTTTCCATAATACTTGTTGAGCAGCAATATCATGCCACATTTTACAAACACGTGATGCACGTAATAATTCTTGTACTTTAAGATATTGAAATATTCTTGATAATGCATTGTAACCAGCACATACTGATACCATAAAATAATGACTTGGATTTATTTCCTTTATTACTTTTTTTCTGTAATCATAAATAAATACAATTAATTTTATTTATTTTTAATAAAAATTATTAAAAAAAAAAAAAAAGTTTATAATATTATGCAAAAAATATAATTTATACATGAGGTTTGAAATGAAAAGTAAAATTAATTTAAGGATTTGGAAGTGGATTAAATAAGAAATTAGGAAACGCACGAAATTTTAATATTTTTTTTTTTTAAAAAACTTTTTTTAACTTTTTTTTTTTTAAATATTTTTTCTGTTCTGGCTTGCCTTTTTATCTGCAAATAAAGTAAAAATGAATTAGATTTTTTTTTTTTTTTTTTTTTTTTCTTTATAAAATGAAGCACTTTAATTAAATTTTTTTTTTTTTTTTTTTTTTTTTTTTTTGTTTAATTATAAATTTTTCAATTTTTTTTAATTCAAATTATTGTGTCATAGTTAAAAAAATTTACGAAGCTAAGGCAGTGTGCTTCAGTTGTGAGAAAAAAAAATAAAATAAAAAAACAATCAAACTCATTTTTAAGAAAGTTTATTTAAAAGAATTTAGAAAAAAAAAAATATATTAGTTTATATTGAATAAAATTGAAATAATAAAAAGCTGAGTAAAAAAAAAAAAAAAAAAAAAAAACAAAATAGCCAAAGCAACTGCCAAAACCTCACGAGGAAGAAATTTATAAAAAATAATCAAATAAATAATTGAAATAAAATATTAAAATTAAATTTTGTTTTCACTTACTTGATATTATTAACTTCATTTTTTTTATTAATTGTATTTATTTCATTTTCTTTATCATTAATTTTAGTCTCATTTTCCAATGAGATTTTATTATTTTCTTTTTCAATAATATCATTATTTTTTTCCATTTCATCATTGTTATTATTATTTTTATGATTATTTTCAACATTATCTGATACTTTATCATCAATATTTTTATTATTTTCTGCATTTTTTTTATCATCATTAATTGTTGTATCTTGTTCCATTGATTCATCTTTTTTATTCTCTTCACTAGAAGCTTCTAATGATCTTCTTTCTTCTCTAATATCATCAACATCTTGAATAGCTTCTTTATTTTTATCTAAATTATTATCATCAACTGTTGATGTTTTATTTTTTTTATTAATAATATTAATTTCATTTAAATCATTCAATAAATTATCTTGATAATAACCAGATTTATCAGATAAACTGTGTCTTGGTTTATATGCTGGTTGTACAGACATTGCATTATTTTTTGGTATAACAATATAAGATTTATTACCCATAATTGCAATATTTTGTGCTGGTTTAAGCATTCCACCATTACGACCATGAATAAATTCTTTTCTACGATTAATTAATGATTTTTTAATTGATATATTTTTATCAATACTTTTTTTTCTATTTGTTTTTAATAATTTATTACTTGTAATAATATTATTATCAATATCATCATCTTCATTGTCATCATGCTCATCTTCATTATTATTATTATCATTATCATCATCATCATTATCATTATCATCAGTAACATCATTATTATCATCATCTATTTTTGTTGTAATTTGTGTTGTTGATGGTGTTGAAGTAGTTGGTGCAAATTTTGTTTTTGTAATCATACTTATTGGTATTAATGGTGGTGGTGTTATTCCAGTTGTTGATTGTGTTGATAATTCTCCAGGTCGTTGACAATTCTATGAATTTTTATATTTTAAATCATCATATTGCTTCTAATTCAATTTAATTTTTTTCATTTTTTTTGTTTTTAATATAACTACTCACCTTACAAGTATATTTTTTTTTTTTTAAACTATCAGTACCACCAACACATTTTGGATGATAAAGACAAAGACAAATACTGCATCTAAGATCTGGTATAAGTCCCATACTCAATGAACATTTAATACTGCATGGTTCCAGTAGTTTGGCTCTGTAAAACGTGCGTGGGACAGGGGAACAAGGTAATGGTTGTTTTTTTGTTTGTTTTTTTTTTTTGTTTCATATTGTTTTTTTTTTTTTTTTTTTTTGTTTCAAATATTCATTATAATTTAAATGTAAATTAATTTTATCATTTTAAATAAATTATTAATTTTTCTTAATTTTTTGTCATTTTAAAATTTTAAAATATTATTATTATAAAATTATAGATAAAAATAATTCTTACTTGATTGGTAGTTTCTTGTTTTTAGGTGATAATGATTTATCAATTGTTCCTTGAATTTTACGTGATGGTGTTGATGTAGGTGATGACCATTGTGGTGGAAGCATTTCTGGATCTTTTTGAATTTTTTGTTCTTCTATAAAATTAAAAAATTTAAATTATATAATTCAATTATAATTAAATTAATAAATTAATAATATAGATTCATACTTTTTAATGAATTTCTTTTAATTGGCATTTTAACTTTAATATCAGGAGATCCAATACTTTTAGGTGATGATAATTTATTAGTTGGTGTTTTAGCAGTAACAACTTGTGATGGTGATGGTGATGGTGATGATAATTTTTTACTAATTGATGTACGTTTTGTAATAACATTTTTTTTTGATGATGTACTACCTGTTGAATCAGATCTTAATTTTTTAGCATCTCTTATTATTTCTAATGCTGGATCTTTAACACCAATTGGTTCATTTATAAATGTAAAATTATCTAATGTTAATTGTTTTGTTGTTAAACATTCTGATATTTCTTTTAAATTTTTTAATTTTTTTCCTTTTGGTGAATAATAATAAATATCTGCTGATCTTTTTTTATTTGAATCTGGTAAACCTTTATATATTAATTCACGTCTCCAACCATATTTAAATGGTTCAGTATAAATCATATTAATAACATCATTATTTTTTTGTTCATTTAATTTAATTGTATTTAATGTTGTTTTATCAGTTGTAATATTATTATTAATATTTGTAACATTATTTTTTATTTTGTTTGTTTCAATTGATGTTTTTAATTTATTATTATCATTATCAATTATTTCATTATCATCTTTTTTAATATTTAATTTTGTTGATAAACGTCCACGTTTAGACATCAATGATAAAATTTCTTCAAGTTTTATTTCAGCTGAACCTATAAATTATTAAAAATTATAAAATAAAATAAAATAAATATTGTAATAATTTAATTAATTATATTTTTTTAATTAAAAATTTATAATTACCAATAAGTTTTTGATTAATTTGAAAAGCACGATTATCATCAAGTTTTGTTATATCAAAACCAAAAAAATCATTATCAATTGATAAATCATCATTTTTAATTATTGAAATATTATTATCAATTAAATCTGGTGATTTACGTTTTTGTCCTCTTGTTTTAGATTTACTATCAATTTCAACACTACTAGTTGAATTTGATTTTGATTTACGTAATTTACGTTTTATTGGATTACCAATTTTTTTAACAACAGCATCATTATCTTTAACATCACCATTAACTTCATCAACTTCCATTTTTATTGTTTCAGTTTCACTATTAGTATTGTCATTAACTGATGCTTCTGTCAATGTTGTTGATGTTGTTGTTGGCGTTGTTGTTTCTGTCGTACTTATTATTGCTGTAGTTGTTGTTGTTGATTCTGTATCATCTTGTGATTCAGTTGTTGTTGTTGGAGTTGGAGATGTTGATAAAGTTTCTTTGACCTCGGGCATAGTTGTATCTGTTGTTTCGAGGTTAGTATCTTTCTGCGCCATCTCAGCATTCCCGCCATTCACCTCAGCAACTACTTCTTCCATTATCGTAGTATATTTTATCTTTTTTTTTTTAATCACTTAAACTAGGTTAACTTTTATCAATACACAAAATTAAATGAAAACATTCAAGTTTATAAAGAAAATTATTGATAATTAAAAATATACTACTTAATTAGTTTTTTATGATTAAATTATTTTATATTCACGCACCGAAAAACCAGTTTGTTTTTTTTTTTATTTTATTTTTATCAATATTTTTTTATTTTTTCCATATAATTATTATATGGCTTAATAAAGTTTTTTTTTTAATAATTATATTAAAAATTTACTAGTATAATAATTGTAATATTATTAATTAAAATAATTTTATTAATTATTATTTATGAAATTTACGTATTTTCGTTGTCTTTTTATATGACTGTCTCTTGTCGTTATTATATGATGATTTATGTACACACATAGAAGCGTCATGTCGGCTTGTTGTTAGAAGTATTTTTTTTTTTTTTATAATCCACGTGCACTTATTTTAAAAAATACACAATTATATAATAAATAATAATCACATTAAAAAATTTATCTTATTTATGGAATGTAAATATTAAAAATTAAATTTTATTTATTATATTTTTATTTTTTTTTACACAGGTAAAATATTAAATAGCGTCGGGGATGAAAAAAAACAGCCGGAAATTCGTGGAATCATGGCTTCTCTAGTTAATTTACATCTAGTGTTTTTTCATATTTTTTTTTACCAAAATATAGAGGTGGGGATAAGCACAACCAATCATCATTCAGCATCAATGTAAATAAAAAAATTTCAAATTAATTAAAATTAATTGTTAATATTAATGAGTTATAATTATTAATTATTAATAAAAAAAACTTTTACAATTTAAAACAATTAATAATAAATAAAAAACAAGTTGTTTATTTGATTAAATATTGGTGAAAAAAATTTAAAATAAAATGAAATTATTAATAACAATTAATTATAACAAAAGAAAAATTTCAATTGTTGAACGTCTAATTAATTTATTTTAATCAATTAATGCTGTTATTGTTGCTAATCTATAGGGAATTTTTTTTTAACGCAGAAAATTAAAAGAGTTCAATAAATAATCACTAGATGGCTTGGTGTTTATATTCCCATGGTGTTGTATTCCCATCTAGCACAAATACACAGTCATTGTTTTAAATTTTTAGACAATAAATAAAAAAAAAAAAAAGCAAAAAAAGATTGAAGTTTAATCACGTCATCGAAGTATACAATTGCGGCTTCTTTTTGAGTATTTTATAAAAATTAATCAGGTAATTTTGTTGTTTTTTATCATATAACTTTGTGTCTTAAACATAAAATATACAAATTTTATCAAACCATTGATCTATAATCATCACTTGGCATGAATTTTTTTTCATAAATCATGTTGCTTTTTTTCTTTTTGTTGATGGAAAAATATTTATCAGCAATGGCCGCGATTACAATACGAACACACTGATAAAAAAAATAAAAAAAACAATCTTAACATAATTTATTTTATGCTGAATACATTTCTCAGCTTTGAATAACAATAAAGTAACTTTCCATTTTTATTTTAAAGTTTTGTTTTTAAAATATAACAAATTATTTTAATGCATCAGTTTTATCATTTAACATAAATTGTATAAAACAAATTACCAACAACAACGAAAAGTTGAAATGAAATAATAAATGTTTCTACTTGATTAATTTGTAAACCAGCAAGTATATATTTTTGTTTGTTCTGGTAGATAATTATAATCTAACAAACAATCACTTAACGCAAACATAATTGTTGTAATGTTTAAATATTTAATTTTCAGACTTTTTTTTCTACTAGTCGTTTTTATAAATTACTGAACAAAAAAAAAAAAAAAAAAAATGGAAAATGATCCTAGAAGAAAAGGTCCCAGAAGTCCAAGTGTAGATTCTGAAGATTCATCAAATCGTCGTAGATCACGTAAATATGATCGTGATCGTTCTCCATCACCAAGAAGATCAAGATTTCGGAGATCACGTTCAAGAGAAAGAAGATCTGGTTCAAGAGAACGTAGAAGAAATAAAGAAATGACACGTCCACAAGAATGGAATAAATCAATAACTCAAAATCCACCACCACCAAATTCTTCTGGTGCTGTTGGTAATCCAGGATATGTTGCACCAGTACTTAATCAGTATCAGGTAATAATATGTCATAATTATTTATTATATAATACTAATATAAATGTAATTATTTTTCTATTCATCTAGCAACCTCCACCATCTGCACCTAATACAAGTCAACCACCACCAACTATATTACCAAACTACAATCAAGGATATAACTACAATTATAATTATAATCAAGGCTATGATTATTCTTATCAACAACCTCCAGCTGGTTATCGAAATGTAAGTTAAACATATTCATAAGTCAAACATTTTCAAAGTTATATTACATAATCGGATATTATTTTATGCAACTTTTTTCTTTTTTCTTTTTTTTTTTTTTTTTTTTTTTTATGCTTAAATTGATGTTTTGCTAAGCTTGTTTTTACTACACAAGTTTTTTTTTTATTTTATTTATAAATAATTATTTTAAATTAGTGGCTTAATATTGTAGTTGTTGAATTACATCAATTATTATACAGATGAGTATAAAATTAAAAAAAAATAAGGTAAAGATATTAATAATGTTAATTTAAAAATAATAAATTAATAGAATATATAAATTTATTTAGGATTATCCACCACAAAATTGGACTGGAAATAATCAAGTTTCTTATAATAATCAACAACAACCACCAATTGTTTTACCACCTCAAGATGTGTCATCAAGACCACCAGTTGTTGTTGTTGAACCAACACCAACTATATTACCAGCACCAGTATCAAGATCTGATGATGTTAAAAAAGAAGGTAAATATATTAATTTTAATGATTAAAAATTTAAATTATATTTATTTTATTGTTTTTTTTTAGCAATTGCTGCTGAAGCTAAACAACAAAAAGCAACATTAACAAAACAACGTGATGAATATGTAAAAAAATCAACAACATTACAACGTGAATTAGAAATATTACGTGAACAATGTGATGAAATTGCTAAAGAAAGTGGTCGTGAAAATACACGTATTGTCAAAGAAAATCAAAAACTTCAGGTAATTAATTTGTTTATTTAATTTATTTATATATTATCTTTTTTATAATATTTAAATTTAATATATTTATTATATTTCAACAGGTTGAAATACAAAATAAAATGAAATCAATTCATAATGTAATTGATATGCTTACTGGAATAATTGGTGATAAAGTAACAGTTGATGATTTAAAAATTAAATTTAAAAATGATATAACACAAAAACGTTCACGCAGTCCAAAAGATGATAATAAAAAAATATCAACTAATATTAAATCATCACATGATAAACCAGTAACAATAAATAATGATAAAGATATTAAAATTGAACGTGAAAGAAAAATTCCAAAATTATCAGAAGATGATACTAAACCAGTTTGTAATTTTGTTCATTATGATCCAGAAATGCATTGGTGTAAAGTATGTAATATATTTCCAAAAACAGCTAAAGAATATTTAAATCATTTACATTCAAATGAACACAAGGAAAAATGTTTGGTAATTATTTATTTATATTTTTAATCGTTTCAATTATTTAATTTGATGTAAATTTATATTAAAATTATAATATTTTTTTATTTGTTTTAGGAAAAAAAAATAGTTGATATGCCATGGCATCCGAGAAACGGTGGTGGAACTGAAAAAGAAGTACCATATCATCCTAGTCTACCAACCAAGAGGACACCAATTAAAGGTATGATTATATTTTGGTGGATATTTTAAACTAATTAGTATACAATTCCGTAGCTTGTGCACTGATAAACACACTTTAATCACTGGTATGTATTGAAGAAATTTAAAACAAAAAAAAAAAAACACAATGCCAACTTACACTATTTAAAAATTGTTTCAAATTTATCAACAAAAAAGTTTTAAATATTTATTTTAAAATAAAAAATAAATAAAAATAAAAAAAACATTTATTGTTATAAAATATAATTTGTTATATTTTTGAGCAATTTTTAAGTGTTGATGTTTTTTTTAAAAAATAAACAAAATTGGAACAGTTATTGAATATTTGGAAATATAAAAATAAAATACACTAGGATGGAAGAAAACACCAATGATCGTCAATAATTATTAATTAAGTTATTTTTTGTGTTGTAAATTTATATAATTTTTATTTTTTAAATCATTGTTATAATTTAGGTGGAGAATAAATTATTTAAAGTGTTAAAAGTGATAAAAATATGTGCTGTGTTTTATAGTGAAAAATACCTAAAATTTATAAAATTTATTGTAAGAAAATATTGTACCTGAAAAAAAATGAAAAAGAAAAAATAATAATAATAATAAATTGTAAAAAATAAAACAAAAAAAAAAAATCCCTTTCCATTTTTAGGCTGATGTACGTTGGCAGTATTCTTCGTTGGATAATTTGAATCAAAAAAAAAATGAATAAATAGCCAGAAATTATTTTGAAAAGAAAAATAATAATATCATCTTTTAACGTATCTATCCTTTGTTTTTCAGTGACTTGAGTGTTTCGAGGCTGAGCACAAGGTCATTCTTTATGAACTTAATGAAAGTTATATTTGTTATTAAAGTACCATAATAATTAACTTGATATTTTAATATTTGTTTATAGGTTTACAATTCTTCAGTGCAGCAACAGCATGGTACTGCAAACTATGTGATTCATGGATTGGTGATCTTCATTGTGCGAGTCTTCATTTGAAATCAAAACGACATTCAGAAAATTTTTCGGTAATTAAATATTTAATATTAAATATACAATTTATATAATTCTAATGTTTATTTTATTTATTTTTTTCATTAAACAGCTATTTGTTGAACAAAATCCTCACTGGGAAACAGATTGGATGGGTGATCGTGAAAAAGCATTTTCTGATGAACGTCAAAATCAATTAAAATTGGAATTATTAAAAAAACAAAAAGATGAAGATATATCAAGTCAACAACAACAACAACAACAACAATCATCATTACAACCACCAACATCATCATCCACATCGTCAAAGCCAAAAAAATCAAAAAAGTCAAAAAAAAACAAAAAAAAATCAAAAAAAAGAAAAAATAAAAGTAGTAATAGTGATAGTACAAGTGGAACAGACAATAGTGACAATAATACAGACTCTGACCAAGACATGTCAAAAAGTATACGTGTTGCAATGAGAAATAAAATGAAAGCATCAACACAAGCAATATTAAATGAAGAAATTGATTATCATGGTATTAAAATGAAAGATAATAATAATTGGAATAAAAATAAAAATACAATTGATACATCAAAAGATAATAATGATCGTCATTTATTAAATTCATTACGTGATAAAGTTAAAACAAGACAAGATAATGATAATAATAATAAAATAAATGAACGTCAATTACATATGGCCAATGATGATGATGGTGATAATAATGATAATAGTAAAAATTATAATAATAATAATAATAATGAACAAGGTATTGAAGCATGGGGTCCAAAAGAACCACCAAAATCATTTTGGATTAAAAAAGATGATGATAAAAATCAATTAATAAATAAAACAACAAATGACATTCCAAAATCTGATGAATTACCAAAACCACATATGGGTTTTTGGACAAAAGAACAAGTTAATATGTCTGCAAAACCTCATGAATTAAATAAAAATGATAATAAAGATGATGAACGTGAACGTTCACGTGAACATTATAAAGATGAACGTAATAAATATGACAGACGTGACGATAAATATCATAGATATGAAAATTATGACAGAAGACGTCGTGATCGTGATCGTGAACGTGATTATTATGATGATAGAAGAAAAGAACGTAGAAATGATGATTCACCACCAAGACGTAATGATAGAAATTATCGTGATATATCACCAAAACGTGGTGGTTATGATAAATATAATAAAGATAATAATAATAGACGTGATGATGAATCAAATGATGAATCAAAATTTGAAAGAAAAACAAATGATTCAAAATTTAAAAAAAACTCAATACAAAATAATAAAAAATCAACAACAGCATCATCATCATCAACAGCAACAACAACAACATCATCATCATCATCATCAACACCAAGTAAAAGTGGTAAATTACCATTTATTGGACGTTTACCATTATTTAAAAAAAAAAATGATGATGTTAAAACAATGGAAAAGGATATAACACCATTGCCATATGTGCAAAGTAAGTTTGAGGATACACCAAAAGTACCATGTGAAATTATAAATCCACCTGGTATTGTACACATCACTAAATTAGCAACTCCTGTTACTTTAAACAACAGCATAGGAATGAAGCAAAATCAACCAGCCATGAAGATACTTGTTGCACCACCACCACCAGTTTTAAATTCACCAAAATCAACAACAGCAGCAGCAGCATCATCATCACAACAACAACAATCCCAACAAATACCACCAACATCAACAACAGCAGTAAATTTACAACAAGTTGTTGATATGGAAATTGAAAATCAATCAGAAGATACAATTATTGAAGAAACATTAGTTAATGATAATATATCAACATCATCAAAATCAGTAGTTACAAATCCTTCTATATTAACAACTGAATCCAATAATTCCTCATCTGTTTATACAGTTTCCACACCATCACCTTTTATGACAACAAATACATCACAATTTGTACAAAATACATCAGTATATCCAGCGGGTATACAAGCACAACCAACATTTATTCATCCATCTCCAATTCAACAAACTCCATATTTAACAAATCATCCTGTTATACAACAAACTTCTGATGAACATATACATCATGAATCAACAGATATAATAAAACCAACAAGTGCTGATCCATCACAACCATTACCTGAAGATTTACAAGAAGCACTTAATATTATATTTCCTTCAAAAGATGAAGCTGATGCTGCTGCAGCTGCAGCTGCTGCTGCCGCTGCTGGTGGTATAAATGATAATACAACTAATGAAATTAATGATGAAAATAATGATATAGATAATAATGAAATGTATGCATCAATGTATAGTGGTATGTTGGGATGTGTTGGTTATGGACCAGAGTATATGGATCAACCACCACCGGAAATAACACAAACTGAAAATGGAGACAATGATGATGATCAACCAGAATCTGATGATCTTAGGATGCTTGGTATTGATGAAGGAGATACAATATTGTAATCAAATTAATTTCTTTTTTTTTCCATACAATCAGTTTTTTGCTTTTTTTTTTTTTTTTATTATTATTTTTTCAGTCAATCAATTAGTCTTGTTATAATTATTATTTTAAAAATTTAAAGTTAAAATGATAATTTTATGTTAGTTCAAAATTCTGTCTTCAATTATTAATATAATAAGAATTTATTTTTTTTTCTTATTTTATAAAATTAATAATAATCATTAGTATCAAGAAAATAAACATAATAATATTAATAAATATGGAATTTAAAATTTAAAAAAAAAAAAAAAAAGAAAGAGTTTGTGATGATGATTATTATTGTTGTAAAAAATGTATAATTCCAATAATTAATTTGAACTTTTTATTATTTTAATAATAATATTAAATTTAAGGTATGTTTTTTTTTTGGATTATAAAAATTCATTAAAACATTAATTCAATTCAAGTACGTATATTTATTAATGTACTTTATAATTATTTAATAATATAATGATTATACAAAAAAAAAAAAAAACAGAAAAATTTTGTTTCAATAATTTAAATACACATAACTATTAAATTTCTTAATTAGATTTTCAATTGTTGATCAATAGAAAAACATTTTTTATTTTTTTTTATTTTTAACAATGTGATTATCCGAAATTGATTATCACTAATTTTTATAATATAATTTTGAACACAAGCTCTTTATATGGCACAAAAACGGCTTATCACATTGTTTTACTTGACTAATTATTATTAAAAATGCAATAATATCTATGTATTGGAATGATGAAAATTTATACTTAAAAAAAAAGAAAGAAAAAAATTAGTAAAATAAAATAAACAACATAGCAATTTTAAATGCAAAATAGATGATTTAAAATATAAATATATATATAATTATGAAAATTATTATTATTATTAAATTTGAAGTACTAAACCAGCACTTGAAATATTATCACCACCACCAGCAGTTTGACTTGCTTCAGTACATACTAATACTGGTGCAACACAAATTTCAACAGGTATATCTTGTTTATCATTTTTTATAATTTCATCCCAACAAGAAACTGGTTTTTTAAAATTCATTGCAATTCGTTTACCAGATATTTTTGATGTTGTAAAACTATCATCCATAATAAGTGTTGCTTTAGCAACATCAATCTAAAAAAAAAGAAACAAACAATTAAAATCATAAAAAATAAATAATGCAAGTATATGTTATGATTAAATATAAATACTTACATTACTTGTTCCACAAACATGACGATGTGCAACAAGAGAAGCCTTAGCAGCAGCAGCCATTGTATTTTTCCAAATGGAATTTTTAACAGTTAATATTGCTTGATAAGCTAATGTATGTACATGAATTCTTGTTAAGCTTCTTGAATTTTTAATGGTTTCACTTTTATTTCTAATTAATTTAAATAATGTTCTTGTATAATCTAATATTGTTGCAACTCTTGGTGATGAATCAGCAACTAATGATACATTACCATAATATAATGTATTATAAAGATTTGCTGCTTCTTGTTCATTCATACCAAGACTATCAGCATATGGTATAATCATATCTTTAAGATCAATCAACATATTTTTTTCAACAAATGATGCCATTTCAAAATGTACTTTTGTTGTTGATAATTGTTTAATCATTTGTTGTTTTATTTTATTTAATCTTTGTTTACGTATACCAATACCAAATGGATAATTATCCATCATTTGTAAACCACCAACAATAAATAAATTTGGTTTAAATATTGGTAATATTTTATCAAATTCTTCAAGTGAACTTATCATAGGATTATTTTTATCATTATGTAATATATATCTATTTGCACGAGCACTTGTATATGGTCCCCATGTTTCACCACGTTTATATTCAAGTATTAAATGAACATCATCACGTTCAACATTACCACCAACAACATCAATATTATTTGGTAACATTAATTTCAATGAATCTGTCATTTTAGCTGATAATAATACATCACATCCTTCTTTAGAAAATCTCATTGCCATAACTGGTGCATTACCACCAATTGATGAATATGATGATGATTGTTTACGTACATTATCAACAATTTCATTGAATAATTTATCATCACTCATGTAACGTCTAAAAAAAAAATAAATAATTTGATATATTTTCTTATATATACGTAATAATAATTAAAAACTTACTCAGCAGCAGCACCATGTCTAAAATAATATGCAAAACTTTTAAGTAATTCATCATAATTATTAATTTCATCAAAATGTTGTGGTTGACCATTTAATGATGAATAATGTAATAAATTTTTAGCATCAATATAAACATCAGCACATGCACCATATCCAATTGCAACTTTTGGTCTTATTTTAATTTCATGTTTATTTTCTAAATTTTCTAAACCTTGAAGTACAGCTAATAAACGAGGTCGAAGGTCATCCTCATTTTGCCGGTAATATATTGCCACAATGATAATTATTATTGTTAAAAATGTTGTACAAGTTAATCCTCTTGATAACATATTTATTATAATATTTAAAATTTTAAATATTATAGAAAATTACACTTTATTGTATATTTTTTATTTATTCGTTGTAAATAATATTGCTTAAATCATAATATTTTTATGTCAAAATCAGCATGAAAATGACGTGTCTGATATGTCAGCCTTTTACTTTTAATCAATTTTTTTTATTTATTTTTATTTTTTTTATTTAATAGAGCGACATCTATTTAAATATAAAATAATAATCACGTGATTGATAATAAATTGTTTAAAAAAAAAATAAAAAATAGATTATCGATTTAATGATAATTTTATGATTTCATTTTAAATTTATAAAATATATTTTTACAATTATAATGATAGGTATTTCTGTAATAAGCAAAACAACTTATTTGTTATTTTTTTTTTTAAATTTTTTATAATAATATAATTTTATATGAAAAAATATTTCACTAATTACATGTAAATTTACAAAAATACATTCTAATTATTTTAAATTTATAAAAAAAAAACAAAAATGAAAAAAATTACAAATGTTTAATAACAGATGGTGAAAGATTTTTTATAGCATTTAAATTAAAATTAGTAAAATTATTATTATCTAAATATAAATTATGTAATTCATCAAGTCCATTAAAAGCATCATCATGAATATCATTGATATTATTATAACTTAATTTAATAATTTCTAATTTTTTATTATTTTTAAAAACATTGTTTGAAAGATATGTTATATTATTATTACTAACATCAAGTTCCATCAGTTCTTTCATATCATTAAAATATCCATGTTCAAGTGATTTAATATAATTTGATTGTAAATAAAAAAATCTTAAACCTTCAAGTCCTTCAAAATTATTTAATTGTAAATCAATAAATTTATTATGACTCATATCAAATTTATATAATTTTGTTAAATTATAAAATGTACCTGGTTTAATTGTTTCAATATTATTAAATGATATATTTAATGTTATTAAATCATCAACTTCATTAAATATATTTTTTGATAATGAAACAATATTATTATTACTAATATCAAGTCTTTGAATTTTTTTAGACATTCTATAATTTTCATTTCCCAATAATATTAATTTATTTTTTGATAAATTTAAAATTTGTAAACTTGGAAGATCTTTGAAAAATTGATCTTGAAAATAAATTAATTCATTGTTATTTATATCAAGTTTGTATAAATATTTCATACCATTAAAAATATGTATATCAAGATGTGTTAATTTATTTGATGCAATATTTAATGATACTAAATTAACAGTATCAATAAATATATCTTTATGAAGACGTGTTAAATTATTATAACTAATATCAAGTTCTTTAAGATTTGATAAATTTTCAAATAATTGATAATCAAGTGTACTTAAATTATTTGAATTTATACGTAAATATTTAATATTTACAAGTCCATTAAAAATATTTTTATCAAGTGATGATAAATAGTTATTACTTAAATCAAGTTCTTCAAGATTTTCAAGATTTTTAAATGTTTCATTATTTAAAATTGTTATTTTATTTGATTGTATGTATAAACGTTTTAATGATTTTAATTCATCAAATGAATTTGATTTTAAATTTGTTATATTATTATTATTTATTTGTAGTACTTTAAGTTTTTTTAATCCATGAAATATTTTATCTTCAAAATTATTTATTTTTGTTGATGTTAATGATAATGTTTCAAGTTTTTCAAGTCCATTAAATATTTGTGATGGTATATATGTTAAATTATTAATATTTATATTTAATTTTTTAAGATTTTTTAAATTATTAAATATCGATCCATCAATATCCATTAATCCAGCTGATTGTAATTCTAATGATTCAAGTTTATTGAGTCCTTGAAATATATCTTTTGGAAGTAATTTTATTTTAACATTTAATTTAACTGATACATCATCAACACCATAACAAACATTTTTATCCATAAATATTGATTTAAAATCACAAAAATATTTTTTATATCCAAGTTTTTCTAAAAAAACATAAATAAACAAAAATAATTTATTATTATTTAAAGTATTAATAATCATAAGCTATAAAAAATAATAAATATAAATAAATTTATAAAATTAATTTTACCTTGTGATGGATTCCTAAAATAAATCCAACTTGCCTAAAATTAAAATTTAAAATTACTCATTATTTTATTTTTATTTATTTATTTATTTTTTTGTTAAATAATTACATTCACAACATAACCTCTAATATAATTGAATAAAAAATGATTTGACTGTCAAAATATCAGTAATATTAAATTGTTGCGTAATTTATGTTTTGAATATATTAATTTTAGTAGTATTTAAAATAATTACTCCAAATTATACATGTATCACTACTTTTATTTTTATTTTTTTTGTTTTTTTAAATTTATAATTAACACTTACCAAAAACAGACAAACAATTATAAATATAGGAGCAACTAATTTTATCGGATTAGTCATTTTGATGATTAATTTCAATCTTTTTAATTTATAATTTAATAATTAATTCAATATTATTCGTTTTATTTTTTTTTTTGTTTTTAATACTTATAACATTAAAAATTTTGATAAGCTTGAGTTATGTACTTTTTTATATCAGTGACAAGCAGTGACACTGAGCGACACTGTAAAGTGTAAACTGCTGTAAACATTCTAAGAACTATGCACTACACAGCTGAGAGAGAGAGAGAGAAAAAGCTGATTTTACACATTATTAAGGGTTAAAAAAAGGGTTAAACGTCATTTTCTTCAATTTTCTTTAAAAATTGACCGATAACGTTTAAAATAGCCTTAATAAATAGGCTTCATTACAATTTGTATTTATTTGTAGTAAAAAAAATTAGAATTGAGATTTAAATAATTTTGATTATATATAAAATAATTTGTTTATGAAAATTATATTCAACTACAAAATTAAATTTTTTTTTTTACAAATTGTTATCTGAACTTTTCTGCATCTAATCTGACTTTATAGTTTAATTTTTTGTCAATGTATGCGATAATTTATTAAAATTTGAATAAACAAAGTATTTTACAGTCAAAAATTATATAAGTATGTTTTTTTCATTTTGTTTAAATATTTATTTTTTATTTTTTAATTTTCAAATTTTTATTTTATAAAAATCTTCGATCATTGTTTTATTTTGTTTTTTTTTTTATTCATTTGTATAAAAAAATTTTTTTTCATTTAAACAAACTGTTTAAATTTTTTTCATTAATTTTATACAATAAAACATCAAAACTATCATTAATAAAGTCTATCGTATGTTTAAGCAATTGAAAACAACACATGAAAATTGAGATTTCCGGAGAAGGCCTTGGTGAAAAAAAAATTTCTCCGGATTTTATATTTTTTTCAAGATTTGCATCAGCCTTTATTTGTCGTAGGAATTTTTTTTATAGAAAATAAATTGAAAAAATAGAATGAATGTATGTACAATGATGGAAATGAAACTGACGAAACCAAAATCAACGAAAATATAAAAAATATAAATAATTATGAAAACAGTGATGAATATGATGAAACAGAGATAAATTATAATATAAAAAACAATAATAATGAACTAGATGCTGTTGAACCTACAAAAAAAAAAAATAATAATAACAATAACAATAATGGTGAAGTTGATAATAATAAACAGAAGTGTTGCTGTTGATCATAATAATCAGAAAATATTGATAATAATAATAACAATGCTGGTGATGGGGATGTTGCTGCTGATGATGTTGCTAGCCAGTGACGCTGGGAAATGAAACGAAGCAACAATGTTCAGCTTACCCAAAAAATTCTGGTTTATATAGACACTCATGAACTCCAAAAAATTGAACAAAAAAAAATAAAAAAACCATCAGAGCTCATGAGTGCTATAATGCGGGAAATATTGGGGAAGCGGAATCTGAAAAATATGAACCTTACGGGTTGAAGTGGCATGGAAAAAATTCCAGAAAATGTTGTTGAAGCAGTAGAAAGTAAGAATTTTGATCAGGAATATAGAATGTTTGAAGAGGTATTTTGAAATTTTTTTTAAATAAAAATTTTAACATTTCGTAAGCTACTTTCTTGCGTATGATACAGTATTATACGTAATATACATATAAATGGATGAAACTGTTGAAAACATAAAAATCCCTAGAATACAGCTATGTTTAATCTTTTACCCAACCATTTCAGAAAAAAAAAAAAAAAAAAAAAATTCTGAATAATTGAATATTGTGCATATAAATATATAATGTCAAACAAAATTTTTTTTTTCTAATTTTGTCAATACACATATATACATATATTATTGTATAATTTATTTATAAAACACATATAATCTATTTTATTCATAGTCATTATTAATGACTAAATAAATAATATTATATTAAATTAAAATATGTGTATTTAAAAGTATACAAAAAAGACACTCAAACTCAATCTCACGTAGCCATTATCACAAAAAAAAAAAAAAAATAAACTTCATCATTGTCATATATTTTAAAGTGAATCATTATTTGGATAATATCATTATCATTATTTTACGATTTAACGAAAAACTACTTCATCATCGTGTTGATAAATGTTTTATAACTTACAGATAAATTATAATTAAAAATAAAATACATAGGTATAATATATAAATAAGTAGGTATAATATTTTTTAATATTTATAAATTTGTATTAATTTTTATTTTATTTATTTTAGATTGTTGTGATAAAAAACTAAACAATGATAATGACATTGCAACAAAAACAATAATAATCAATATCTATTGATTTTTTTTCTTTTTTTTTGGAGTAGACGTGACAAGTGTAATAGTGTTTTTGTTTATTTTTCTTTTTATATCTTATAAATAAAAATATTAATAGGTAATGCTAAACAATGTACAGTTTTGAAGGTGATTTTCGTAGAAAACCACAGCAAAATTTAGCTGGTGCAAGTCGTAGAGATGAAAAATCAGCTTTATTACAACATGCACAATTTGAAAGAATAAAAAGAGAACAACAACGTAAAAAAAATAATGCATCATTAAAAATTCATGCACAAACAAGAAGTTATTTAATACGTCAAAGAGTTAAAAAAAATTTTCGTAATGAATTTGATAATGCTAAATTAAATTTAAATAAAAAAATTAAATCAATTGATTCATTAATACCATATATAAAAACATTATTATTTTTTTATGATATAAAAATTGATTCAAATCGTTTAATATGGTTACTTGAACAAATATTATTAAATAAAAATGATTTATTTAATAAATTAAATAACGATAATAATTGGTTATGGAGATTAAAATGGATATTAAAATTATGTTTAAAATTTATAAATAATATGATTAATAATTCAGATAAACAATTATCAACAGCTATACCATTACGTGTACTTGAAACATTTTTAATATATCAAAATACAAATTTAAATGATAATTATAAAATTAAATTACATAATATATTATTGTATCTTATTAAATATTCATATTTTGATTATTTAAAAAAACTTATTGATGCACATGTACCACCATTAATTGAACCATGTTCAATTCCAACATCACCAAGAGTTAAATGTTATTTTGATTTATTAAAACAACCACTTGTACTATCAACAGAAATAACAACAAATGATGATGAATTTAAAATGATTGTTATTAGTGAATTTATTAAAAAAATATTATTACCATCAAAAATGACTGATTCAATTAAATATTTTTTAATTCCAGCATTATCAGAATTACCAAAATTTCCATATGCTGAATTAATATGTTGTATTAATAGACTTGATATAAAAATAACAACAAGTTTAATGTATGCTGTATTATTACTTGAACCAGTTAATTTTAATCCAATAAATTCAGATATATCAATTAATTATGTACAAGTATTAGCAACATTAACAACAACAACATTAACTCCATTATCATTAAAATCAACAAATTCAACATTTAATGAACATGACGAAGATGATGATGATGATGACGATGATAGTAGTAATAATGATAACCATCATAGTAGTAATAATAATAATAATAATGTAAATCAAGAAAATAATGATGTTGAAATGACTGATCATGATCAATTATCAATTATAACACAGTGTATTAATATGTTGAATGAAGATGAAAGAGTTAATAAAATAATTGATTCATTAAATCGTTCAGATGATACAGCTGTACTTTTATCATTGTGTAAATTATGTCATAATTTATTACGTACAAATAAATTAGCATGTCATAAATATAAATTACTTTATATGTTGGCATTTAAACCATCATTTTTAAGACGTTTATGGACAACATTAATAACAACATGTCAAACATCAATATTTGGTGGTACATCAATACCACTTGTACAAATAATGTCACGTGGTATATCACCAACAATTGAAGATTCAAAAAATATTGCTTCATTACTTGCTGTATTTTGTTCATTATTTAGTTTATTAATAGCAACACTTCATGATGCTGAATTTTTTATTGAATTAAAAGATAATAATAATATAATAATGACTGAACAAAATACAAATAATAATAACAACAATAGTAGTAATAATAATAATAATAATAATAATAATAATAATAATAATATTAATAATAGTAATAGTACAGCAATGCCATTTACAATGAATGAATTAATACCATTAACAAATTATTTAAAAAATGTTTGTTTGGGTCTTGTTGAATTAGCATATCCAGATTCACGTCCAATAATAAGAGATGATTATAAAACAGCTGTACTTGGTAAATCAAAAATAGATAATGATAATGATAATAAAAAAAATATACAAATGTGGGTACATTTATTTAAAGCAACATCTGGTTTATTAAGACAGTTACATACAAGAGATTTAAGAAGACAATATTGTCCAGATGGACATTGGATTAGTTCAAATATTCCAATACCACTTGATAAACCACAAGATTTAACATGGCGTAGAAGAAGAAATCGTCAAATACAATCACCATTTCAAGGTCTTAGAAATTTTGTTGAAAAAGAAGATGGTGATAATGGACCACCATTATCAACAAAAGAAATAAGAATGTTAACATTATTAAGAGATGTACCATTTATTGTACCATTTAATGATCGTGTTATGGTATTACAATCATTAATATATCGTGATAAAATTGAACAACAAGGTGAATTAACACATTTTATGCAAGGACCATCAATTCATATATCAGCTAGAAGAAATTATCTTTATGAAGATGCATTAGATAAATTATCACCAGATAATGAACCAGAATTAAGATTAAAAATGCGTGTACAATTAATAAATAATGCTGGTCTTGAAGAAGCTGGTGTTGATGGTGGTGGTTTATTTCGTGAATTTTTATCAGAATTATTAAAAACAAGTTTTGATCCAAATCGTGGATTTTTTCGTTTAACTAAAGATAATATGTTATATCCAAATCCAACAGTACATTTATTAATTGATGATTTTACAAAACATTATTATTTTATTGGTAGAATACTTGGTAAAGCAATTTATGAAAATTTATTAGTTGAATTACCATTTGCTGAATTTTTTTTATCAAAAATTGTTGGTAAACAATCAGATGTTGATGTACATCATTTAGCATCACTTGATCCAGTTATGTATAGAAATTTATTATATTTAAAAAGTTATAATGGTGATGTTACTGAACTTGGTTTAGATTTTACTGTATTATCTGATGAATTAGGTGAACGTAGAATTGAAGAATTAAAACCAAAAGGTTCACAAATAACAGTTACAAATCATAATCGTATTGAATATATACATTTAATGGCTGATTATAAATTAAATAAAGAAATACGTTCACAATGTTATGCATTTAAACAGGGTATTGCAAATGTTATACCACTTGAATGGTTACAAATGTTTAATAATAAAGAAATGCAAGTACTTATATCTGGTGCACAAATACCAGTTGATGTTGATGATTTAAAAATTCATACTAATTATACTGGTGGTTATACACCAGATCATCCAACAATTATTATATTTTGGAAAGTTGTTTGTGATTTTAGTAATCAACAAAAAGGACAATTGCTCAAATTTGTAACTAGTTGTAGTAGACCACCACTTTTAGGTTTTAAGGTAAATAATAATTGTTTTATTTATTTATTTATTTATTCTATATTATTACAATAATATCCTTATATATATTTTTTTTTTTAATCAGGAACTTGATCCTCCATTTTGTATACAACATGCTGGTAGCATTGATCGTCTACCAACATCCAGTACCTGTATGAATCTTTTAAAACTTCCAGAGTTTCCAGATGAATCAACTTTACGTGAAAAATTATTGTATGCCATTCAAGCAGGTTCTGGATTTGAACTTAGTTAATGAGTTTAATTAATCAAATAATATTGATTTTGTTTGTTTTTTTTTTTTTTTTTATTATATATCAATTTTTTATTCTATAGATTAATTATTTTGTAAATTTTTTTTTTTTTTGATAAAAAATGTATCAACAAATGATAGTAAAATTAATTGATCATTTTTATAACAAAATTGTAAAAAATTATGTGTTATTATTATCACATCATTATACTGTTTAAATAATATATAATTATTTGTTTCATTTTTTTTTTCTTTTTTTATTATTTAAATAAAATCATAATTATTGTATTTATGTGTTTTATTTTTACAATTAAAACAAACCAATATCAATCAAGCTCATTTATATCAATTCATTATTAATTATCAATTAAAAAAAAAACAAAAATGTATAAATTTGTATATTATTTTATTTTTTTTTCTGTGTTTATAAAATAATAAATATATTAGTAATTGAATTAATTTATTTATTTTATTATCTAATAATTTAAAAAGAAATAAAATATTGAACAAAATTTATGTAAAAAAATATTAAATTGTAAAATAGATAGACTAGGATAAATATATCAAATTAATTAATTGAATACATTTTAAATTGGTTTGGTATTAGATGATATCATTATCATTTCCAAAATGATAATAATATTATATGTCTTTATTAAAATTTCCCGGTTTAAAATGGTGGCCTTGTTTATACCAAAAAAGGGGGGGCACCCGAGAAAAAACGACGCCACACAAACTCACACATATTTTGACACAAAAAAAAAAAAAAAAAAAAAAAAAAAAAAAGTGAACGGAACCACTTTTTAACACGCAATACAAGTGTTTTTTCTCTCTAATTTTTTTTCGTTCTCTCTCATCTATCTATCTACATATGCTCACTAATACAATTGGCCTTTCTTTTATTGTATTTATATTATTTTTTCTGTTGTATTGCGTCAACTCCAATAGAAACATACTAATTATTTGTTATTAACGTTTTCCCGCCATTGGTTAATATCATCAGTGTAGTATCAATGTATAATGTGTATAACTATTTTTTAATAATATTAAATATAAATAACATTCATGTGATCATAAAACGACATTTTATTTTGGATTTTTTATTATAAAAAAAATTAAAAAATCCACCATTATTGTAAGACCAACGGATATATATCAGCAAAAAAAAAACATCTGTCGATTAAGGTTAGCAACAAGTGACAAGTGTTTATTTATATTATTTTCAACAAGTTTGATACTCCAAAAAAATAAATAAATAAATAACAATAGGTATATATATTTTAATATATTATTATTATATTTATTTATATTATTAATTTTATTGTTGTTATAGATTATGGCAACTTTAACAAGAGATTTTTTACAACAACGAAGAAGATCTGTTCGTCAAGCACTTTCTGTTATAACAGATATGACGAGTCTTTCAGTATCAGCAGGTAAATAATATTATTATTTATTTATTTATTTTTTAAAGCAATATATTTGATAATTTTTATTATTTATTTATTTTTTATTAACAGTACCAAGAAATGCAAGTGATTTAAATATATCAATAAATGGTCGTTATTCATGGAGTCCAGCACCAAGTCCAGATGAATTAGTTATACAAAAACGTGGTCGTCGTCGTAGAACAATTGTATGGTCACCAGAAGTTGATAAAAAACGTGATAGTTTATTAAGTAATAATTTAAATGATCGTACACCAGTTAAAAGTACATCAAGATTATCAATGCATAATCATAATACACCACGTAAACGTCTTGTACTTGATGATGATGATGATGATGATGACAATAATAATAATAATAATAATAATAATAATAATGATTTTTCAACACCAGAACAACAAATTAAAAAAATTAATTCAACAAATGAACAAAAACAATTTAATGGTAATTTAATAAATGGTTTAAGAGGTTTAAGTAATGATCAATTAGTTAAAGTTATAATGGATCTTGTATCAATGCAAGAAGATGGTGCTATTAAACCAGATGAACAATTACGTGATGTTGTTATGAAAAGAATGCCAATTGCTGATATACAACCATTAAAAGAAAGTTTAAATTCATTAAGAGAAAATGTATTTGCTAGTATTCTTTCAAATGATGATAAATCAGAAGAAAATGCATTTGGACGTGCTTCAGTTTATCTTGATGCTTATGAGGTAAATAATTGTTTGATATTATTTTAAATATAAATACAATTTGTTTTTTAATTTTAATTTATATATTTTAACTTATATTTTTATAGAAAACACTTCATGAACAAGGTGAAAAATTAATTACCTCACAACATTGGACATCAGTAATACAATATGTATTTGCAGCATGGTCAATTACCAAGGAACTTCCAGTATGGCCACATCAACACAATACTGTCCATAAATGTTATGGATATTTAACAATGTTTGCCAAAAATGCATTACTCAAAGGATCATTTACTGATTCAGCATTGGAAGTATTTTCAAGCAAGTAAGTTTATTTAATTAATAAATAAAAAATTTAATTTATAAATGTACTTGATAACAATTAATTTATTAAAATATATTTTTTTTTTATTTTAGAATGGAATCAATGTCTCATGATTGTGAAGATATGAGAGTTTGTTTACAAATTGCTAAAGAAATGATACGCACTTGTTAAACCATTGAATGCCTTAACAATATTTTATTAATTAATATTAAGTTTATAATTATAATTATTTTATTATTATCTTTTTATCAAGTAATTTAATTCTTTGTTTATTTTGACTTTTTTTTTTTTTTTATTTGGAAAAATTTCCATTATTGTGAGCTTAAAAACAAAATGAAAAAAAAAAAAAAAAAATTATTAAAGCTAATTTTTTATTGTTTTTTTATAATATTATTTATATTTAATTGACTAGAAAACAAAACAAAATGACATTTAGATTTAATAAAAAATCTTTTAAATATATTTTTGGTAAAATGAATGAAAAATAAGTAAATAATTAATCATTGTTTTTAAGTGTGCTGTAGAAAATATTATTAATGAAATTATTTTCCAATGAGTATTATATTATGTAATCAATAAAAAATACATTTGTATCAATTTTTTAAATAAGTTTTATTTAATATTTTGTTTTTAATTGTAGAAATACAAAAATACCTTTTTTTTTTTTAATTTTAAAATTTAATAAATAGTTTTAATTTTGATACCAATAAAATGATTTAAATATCATTAATAAAATATTGAGATAATTATAATTAACTAATTTCATCATTTAAATTAGTATGATGATAATTTGGGTACAATACTCCGTTAAAATAACTAAAAGTGATTTTAGACAAAACCGGCATTTGTCAAGCAAAAAAATAAAATAAAATAATAATAAAAAAAATATATCTTGATTCTCGAAAACAACAAACGTTTTGCAAACGTTGTTATTGTTATTTAACAGTTTTTTAAATAATTCAAAGTAAGTAAAAAAAAAAATCATCAAACTAATAACAATAAATAAACAATTTATTAATAAATAAAATTAAAAAAAATATTTTTTTAATTTAATTTTTTGACTGTAAATTAAAATAAAACATAACTAACCTCAAAAACATTAATTTATTTAATTTTGTTGAATTAAAAACTTAATTAATTTATTTATTTTTTAGGTAAATAATTAAAAAAACAAAAAATGGCTGCTACAATGCCAATTAATCCAAAACCATTTTTAAATGGTCTTACTGGAAAATCAGTAATGGTCAAACTAAAATGGGGTCATGAATACAAAGGATATCTTGTATCAGTTGATGGCTATATGAATTTACAATTAGCAAATACTGAGGAACATGTTGATGGTGTATCAACTGGTAATTTGGGTGAAGTTTTAATAAGATGTAATAATGTCATGTACATACGTGGTGTTGAAGAAGAAGATGAAGAAGGCGAAATGAAAGATTAATCTAGTATTTTAATATTAATAAAAATAAATAAAAAAAAAAAAGTATATAAATTGAATATTTTGTATTTATTATTATTATTTTTTTACTTATAAATAAATATTTATATTGAGAGTGGAACATCGCTAACAATTGGTTTTGGTCTTCCTCTAAAAATTAATTTTTTTCTAATAATTGATTTAACAATATAATCATCATCATTATTTGAATCAATTTTTTTTTCCAAAACAGCTAATGGTTTGTCAAGTTTACTTTCTTTACCAATCATCATATGCATTCCAATTATTAATGTTGGTATTCCAGATTTATTATAATGTAAATCACCAATAAATTCACCACTTTTTGGATCTGATGATGCTTGTTCTAATTCACCTTGAAGTTCAATCATTACCCATTCTGACAGTTGACTATCATTTCTGAAATAAATTTATTAAATTAATTATTTATTTATTATTTATTTGTTTAATAAATAATATACCTTTTTATTGAGACAATCATGTCATTATTATTATCTCTTGCCGCCAAAATTAGTACAAATAAATAATAATATTTATATAATTTAAGGCTAGTTTACACAAAATACTATTATTGATCACAGTGTAATGATGGCTTAATCAGCCATTTTCCGGCGAAAAAATATTGAATTTCATTTTCCAGTTCAAAATACATAGAGAATAACTACTAAAATTTATTATAATAATGAAATAAAAATTTTTTGATATTGTTTTAATTAACTTTATAATTAAAAATTAATTGATTAGTCAATTTGAGTTATTAATTATACCTATACAATTTAATAAATAATTTGTTTGTAATTCATTTTAATAAATAATAATAATAATAATATAAATAACAATAAAAATTTATTTAAATATATATATATACCTATAATAATAATGGAATAAAATTTTTATTGTAAATTCGTTAAAAAATGACAACTTGTAAAGTACACAATGTTAGATTTTATAATTTAGCTCCAAGAGCTATAACAAATTTATGTTATGAGAAAAATAGTAAAAAATTAGCACTTTCAAGGTTAGAAAATATATAATATTAATTGTATATTATTAAATAATAAAATTAATAATAAATAATATTTTACAGAGATGATGGTTCAATTGAATTATGGAATGTAACAAATGTACCATTTTTGGAGTCAACAATACCAGGTAATGGTGATGATGATTCAATTGAATCATTAGTATGGATTAATTCAAAACGTTTATTATCATGTGGTACTGATGGTATGATAATTGAATATGATTTAAAAAAATTATTACCAAAATATAAAGTAGCTGTTACTGGAGGACAAGCTTGGTGTATGGATATTAATCCAGATAAAACACGTATTGCTGTTGGTACTGAAGGTGGTTATATAAATACATTTACTGTTAATGATGATTCATTAATATATGAAAAAATATTTGATAAACAAAAAGGTAGAATATTATGTTTAAAATGGGATAAAAATGGTGAAATGATATTTACTGGATCAACAGATACTGTTAGAGTATGGGATGCAAAAACTGGTCATGCAATACATAGAATGTTAACAAGCAGAGAACAAACAAAAAAAGAAACAATTGTATGGTGTTTAGGTGTTACTGTTGATAATCATATTGTATCTGGTGATTCACGTGGTGTATTATCATTATGGAATCCAGAAATTGGTTCATTAATTGAATCACATGAAAGTCATATTGCTGATATACTATCATTAGCTGTATCTGAAGATTCAAATGTAATATATTGTGCTGGTGTTGATCCAGTTATTAGAAGTTTTTCAAAAGTTATACGTAAATCAACTGATAAATTACGATGGGTTAAAGGTATTGAAAGAAGACTTCATATTCATGATGTAAGAGCATTAATTGAATATAATGGTAAACTTTATTCAGCTGGTGTTGATGGATATCTTGCACAATCAAGTTATCCACCAAAAATACTTATTAAATATCCACCATTATTATCAACACCATGTGTTACAGTTTGTCATATGACACGTTGTGTTATGTTACGTTATATTAATTATCTTGAATTATGGTTACTTGGTAAAACAATTGATACAAAATTAAATCCAGGTAATATTTATCAATTAGATAAAGAACCAATAAAATTATTAAAAATTGAAACAAAAAGAGGTGAAAATATATTATCATATGCAATAACAAGTAATTCAAAAATTATTGTTTATTCAACAAATACACATGTTAGAGTATTTAATTTTGATGTTATTGATGGTGTTGGTACATTATCAAAAAATGATAATGATATTATACTTGATAGAATTCAAAATATGATATTTAGTCCAAATAATAAATTATTTATTGCTATTAATAATAATGGTAATGATAATGAAATTAATATATTTAAAATTGAAAAAAAAAGATTTAAATGTGAAGGTAATTTTAATACAAGTAATCATAAAATTGATAATATTGCATTAATGTGTTTTTCACCTGATAATGAATATTTTATTTGTGCTGATAGAATTGGTAATATTGTTGTTTATATTATTAATGATAATTTTAAAAATGGTACACCAGAATATTGGCATTTACCAAAATATTTATGTTCACCAACTGCAATTGCTGTACAAAAAAAAACATTAAATTTAGTTATTGTTTATTCTGATCACAAGGTTAATTTATTATTTATTATTATTTTATTATTAATATTAATTTATTAATTTATTAATTTTGTTTATTTTTTGTATTAAAATAGGTAATTGAATATAATTTATTAAAACGTCAGTATACTGAATTTTCAAATCAATTACAAAATAGAATACCAATGCAATGGTTATCACGTCCATTTCCAATAACAAATGTTACATTTGATTCAAATAATGATGATATTATTATTGTTCATGATGATACAACAGTATATGTTATTAATAAAAAAAATAATGATTTTTCTGAACGTTTAACTAAAATATCAAAATTATCTGCTGATGATGATAGTAATTCTGCATCAAGTTTTAATGGACAACATAATTTTCAAATTGTCAAAAAATACAAGGTAAATATTTTATTAAATAAAAATAAATATTATTTATAGTTATTTATTTATTTCATTTTTTTTTTTTTTTTTTTAAGCATCTTGTACATTTAGAAGCATTAGATTCTGGTGAATTAGTAGCTGTTGAAGTAAATCCAATAACTCTAACTGAAAAATTACCACCATCATTAAAATACAAATCATTTGGAACATCATAATTATTATAATATTATAATTTTATCATTTTATATAAATAAAATTATCCAAGATATATAATTGTTTGTTTATTAATTCTAAATTCATTTGATTTAATTGGTGGTTCAATCGTTTGTAATGGTGAAATATATAATTTTCCAAAGTATTCAAGATTATATATTGGTAATGATGATCTCCAACCAATAAATGCTGAACTTGTTTTTGGAATATCAGGTGAGTTTTTTGTTACAATTATTGATTTATCATTGTCATTTAATTTATTTATATTTTTTTTAAATGTATCAATTGGTATTCCTAAATTATAACATTCATTTGATAATAATTTTTTAAAATTTTCACCTGATAAATGTCCAAAACGTTTTGGCCATGTTGATTGAGCTAATTTTTCACGTTTAATTAAATCTTTTCTGAAATTAAAATAGTTTATTATTTTTAAGCATCAAACAATAAAATTGATTGTTAAAAATTATATTACCGAATATTATCATAACATACTGTTCCTTTTGGTTGTTCTGATTGTTTTGAATAATTAAATTTATCTATTTTTATTTTAACTTCTTCATTGGGTAGTTTTTTTTCTTCAATAATTTGTTTTTCATCTTCAGTCATTATCACTTTATCACTTGTCTGATTAAATAATAATTAACTGTATGATATTAAGCAGTTTTATGTTGTCAAGGTAAAAATATTTTTGTTGGTTCGATATAAATATTTAATTCATGATAATTCGATGATAATAACAAAAGTAATATAAAAAGAATAAATATACAACAAAAAAAAAAAATATATTTATATATGTATCATTAAGTTTTTAGATTTAAAATTTTATATCGTGCAGACGGTAATAATGAACGGAAGTGCATAAAGAGAAAAAAAATAATAATAATTTTTTGAGGTGGCCATGACATTGAAACGTGAAATATCCTCAACCTCATCCTCTTCAGACTACCCTCTTGTTCTATTCATAAATATAACAACGTTGACGTTCGAAACATTACCACCTTTTTTTTTTTTTTCATTTCAACTTGTTTCCTTCCGTTCTTTGTCTAATTTTTTATATAAAATTTATTTTTTAAATAATCAAATTATAAATAAAATTATATAAATAATTTCAAACAATCCAGATAAATTTTATAATAATAAATACAATTTCATTTTTTAATTTATTTTTTTATATTTTAATTTAATACTTGTTACAAGTGTTACTTGATGATTGGATTGAGCAATTTCTTGGCAATGAAAAAATAAAAAATAAAAAATAAACAAGATGTACAAAGAATGAAAGCCAAGTGTGCAATGCCAGTTGATGAGAAAAAGGGTTGTATCTACATACATACTATCAATAAAAAAATAAAATAAAAAAACAAGATAAAAAAAAAAAAAAAGTACCACACGCCTTCTTGTCTAGACCAGTTTTTAACTCTTGACTTTTTATATAATACACAGTAAACTTGATAAAAAAAATATACTGTTTTTTTTTTTTGGTAAATATTAATAAAATAATAATATAAAATTTTTAAACATAAATAATTTATTATAAACAATATTATATTTATATAAAAATATATAATTTAATTATTTAAAATTTGTTTGATAAAATTAAACAAGACAATATAAAAATAAAATTTTTAAAGACTTTTTATATTATCTTTCTAAAAGGGGAGTACCATTAAGAGTTTAAATAAAAAAAAAATAGTAAATAAATAAATAGATAAGGCGAGAAAATAAAAGAGTTGAGTGGTATTACGACTGTGTAAAAATCACCCTGTCTCGTCGACCACCCGGATTGTCTGAGCGGTGTCTAGCCAACCACCCCCTTTGGCCAGACCAAAAGAGATAATAAAAATAAAAAAAGAAAAAGAATTGGCCACCTCTTTACATCCAACCCATCCAACCCCAAAATTTTATCTTATATTTCTTTTGGCCCTGGTTGATCGAGGGGGTTGATGATGATGATGATGATGATGGTAGTGGAAATAGTAGTGTTGTAGTCTAGCCAGACACAATCTAGACATGCATATATTTTGTGTTTACTGGAACGTGTCATTTTGCCCAGGGCAAAACCAAAAACACCACAAACTCGATCATTAAACTCAATGAATAAAAAAATATAAAATTTATTAATATAATTAAAAATAATTAATAAATATTATCATAGATCAGAAATATAAAAAAATAATCTAATTTATATTTTTTTTATAATTTTAAATTAAATTTAACTTTTTTTATTTTATATTTTTTTTGTTGTTCTATGAAAATATCAAAATAACTCACTAGACAGTGTATTTATTTATAGAATATACACCTCATTAACAATGATGTAATATGTTTACTTTTTAACTTTTTCTATGTCAAGCCAAAATTATTATTATTACAATTGGAATATTGTACACATGAGAATACCCAAAACACAATAATTTTATTAATAAATATAAAATTATAAAAAATACAACAAAAAAAATAAATAAACAAATAGAAATCTTTTTTTTTTTTTTTTTTTATTGTAAAATATGAAAATCATTGATAAAAGAAAAAAAATTAATTTTAATTTTCTATACAAGTACATATTAATTAACATATTATCTTGATGTATAAAAAAAAAAATATATATTTATTGTTTGCAATTGGTATATATTTATTTTTTGATGTCTGAGTTGTGTCTGTCGGGTCATGTTGAATTGCTCTTACTCTGTCTCTTAAAAATCATTAAAGACATTTTTTTTTTTAAAAATGATAAAAATAAATTTTTTTTTTAATATATAGTTATTGTATATTACAATTATAATATTACACAATATTATATTAAAGTAATGCGCATGTCGTGCATTTATTTGTAACATCTTTGGGTTGAATTTTGGAAGGGTGAATTAAAGGGTGAAGGGTGGATAGTTGGTTGGTCATACAAAAACATAGTAACAGAAAGAGACAAAGATAGTGTTTGGTTGGTTTTATGTATTGTAGGGTGAAAGAGGAAAAGAGGGATATATATATATATATATATATTATTTTTTTGAGAGGGAAGGAGAAGAGGTATATAATAGAAGATACGTACTCGTGAGTTGTGACGTTGCGTCTAGACGCCCCTTCCACAAACAATATGTCTTTTGCACGTGTACTGGTATTTCGCATGCGAATCATATATATATGTTTACCCAACACCCAAAAATCCATGACTAATAAATATGATAATTAAATGATTTTTTGACCGCAAAATTATGTTTTTTTTTTTTTTATATATTTTGTTTGACCCAGACACGTTAAATGCGAATTTTATATAATTTTTAATCAAAATTTTTATTTTGATATTTATATATGTTTATGTAATAATAATAAAACCATAGATTAATATTTTTTTTATTTTTTAATGTAAACAAAGTAATTTGGGTGTTTTTTTAAATTAAAAAAAAAATACTAATTATGTAATCATGATATTATAATATCACTGAATTTTAGATAAATATATTTATGTATTTAATTACTGTAAAATTTTACACGTGGCTAGACAAAATAAATTGATTATTTAAAAATTTATATAAAAGGTAATAAAAATATTATCCTAGACAAATAATGTGACAATTTTTTTGTCCTTGTTTATTAAAAAATTTAATATTATAATTATTTTTATATTATTTAAAATATATATAATAAAATTTAATTTTAAAGCCAAAATTTTAACAAATAAAAATGACGTAAATAAAAAAATATTTGTTTATCTTGTTTAAATAATAATAAATTCTTGTCTTTTTTTTTTTTTTTTTGTATTACATAATTTTTGTAGATTTTTTAAAAATCATTCAGTCAATAAAATAACATTATAAAATTTTAATTATAAATAATTGTTTAATACAAAAATTAAAAAGGGTAAAAAATAAAAATCGTAAAAAAAAGGCAAATTTAAAAAAAAAAAAAAAAATGAAATAAAATTTTATATAAAGATGTCGATGGGTGGTGTATATACTTTGCTTGCAATTCTATTGCAAATATATATATATCATATTGTGCAGGGCGAAGAGCAACGAAAAGGTTACACGAGTTGTGTTATGCAGCCGGGGGTTGGTCTCTCCCTGTCTAGACTGTACCATCTCCCTCCACAATCTCAACCCACGAAAACCATCACCTGAGACACTGTTTGCTCCTTCTCCTGATACAAACCAAAAAAAAACAAGTTAACTCAAGTCAAGAACAATAAATTCACTTGTCGACTTTACTATTTTATGTGTATAAAAAAAAAAAAAAAAAGAGTTAAAAGGGGTAGTAAAAAAATTTTAAAAAAATACATAATTACCAATTTTGGTTAAATAAAGTGGTATTTAAAAATTTGTTTATTTTTGAAAAAAAAAAAAAAATTAAGGTATTGGACATGTGAGGGTTGAAAAAAAGAGATGGAAAAAAATATATAAATCTGGTGTGATTGTGGAGTAAAGGGGGAGGTTCAACGACCTGCTATGAAGCAGTCAGACAGGCGGACGCGGATTAGACAAGCACCACCTCGCGGTATCGAAATCCGCGTCATTATATATTATCCCCTGCATTGAGTTTAATCACCGGACGATAACATGTATAATATTTACAATAAAAATTTTGTATATTTTTTTTATTTCTTTTTTTTTTAGCTCAATTAAACATTTGAAGGAAAAATTTAAAAACCAGACAATTGTTTATTGTTATATTTTTTTATCAGCAATTTATTGTTTAAGATTTTATATTTTTATTTAATTTATGCAAATTAATAGTATGTATATTTATATAAAATTATAATTAAAACAAAAATTTTGTTTAGTCTACACATTTAAATGGGTTTTATTTTACATTTATTATAATTTTTTTTTGTAATATTGTATTTAATAAATAATATTTTATTTCATTGTCTTTCATATACTGATGATTTTTATTTTAATAATTTTCTAAAAAATATATAGGTATATTTAATATATAAAAATTTGTCTTTTTTTAATTTTTTCATTCATAAAAATTTATCTGTAATAATTATATTACAAATTATTCATCAAGAAAAACTATAAATAAATATTTTTAAAAATTAATATTGTCTACTGTAAAATATAATATATTGATTTAATTTTTTTTTTTTTTTATATTAATATAAAATTTATAAAAAATGAGATACAAAAATCATCAGACGAATTGCTGATAATATATGCTCAAAGTTATTGACAATAAAAGATAAAAAAAAAAATATTTACACGATAAAAGTACATTATAAAAAAAGTCTGAATTTGTATAAAAAAATAAAAAAATATATAAATTATATCTAGTTTATAATAAAAAAAAAATTCATCTTGATATAAAAATTGAGTAAATAAAATTGAAAAAATATAATTTAAAAATAAAGCAACAAATGAATTAAAATTAACATTGATAAATTGTAATTCATACAAGTACATACATACATACACAATTTTATATATACATATATGATATTTGTATTGCAAGTTGCGCAAAAACGTATAAATGTTTTTTGGAGTAATCAAGGCGTCGTTTTTTAAGTTACACTATTATGACCGTTTGTGGCGCTGAAAGCAGTCGCTAAAAGTTGTTGTACTTGTTAGTTTGGTCAATAAAATATATTGCAAAATAAAAATAAATAATAATAATATAATTAACAAAAAATATTAATTTATTTTATAAACAATTTAAATTGTGACAGTTTTTTTATTTATTTAATACAGTTTTAACGAGTGAATTATATTCTTAAAATCAGAATTTAATTATTACAAAATAGAGTAATAATAATAATAACAATAAAAAAATAATAATAATAAAAAATGATAATAAAAATTAAAGAATTTAAATTTATAAATATTTTAAATAATTTTATTATTATTTTGTTAAATATTTATAGATAAAACAAATTATTTAATTACAATTTTTTTTTATGTTTAATAAAATATGAAAAATATTATAAATTAATTTAATTTTTGTTATTATTATTATAACAATAATTATGTAAATGTGTTTATATGTGAGTGAGTGTTTAATAATATTATTTATATTTTTTTTTATTTTATTAACAAATTTTTTAATATAAAAAAAAAAAAAAAAAAAAAAAGGTTTCGGGTTAAATAGAATTACAAGTGGCTCCATCTTTATCTTCATACAAGCTGGCTTCATTTTTTTTTTTTTTTTTACCAAAGTTTATAAGAAAATGAAGAGAAAGTATTATTACATCTTATGTCTGTTTTAACAATATTAAATAATTGAAAAATACATAAATTAAAATTATAAAATTGTAAGTATTAAATAATTATATAATATTTTATTTTTAAAGTTAATCGATAGTTTATTTATTATTTTTTTTATGAAATCTTAGAGGGTAGCTTTTCATCATGTCTGACCATAAATGAATTTTCTACTTGATATTATTTTTTTTTTTTTTCTGAAATATTTATACATGCATTATTAATGCACATGTGTGTGCAGTATGAGATACAGTAGTGCATCATTGAAATATATATATGCATAAGATGAAGAGCCAAAAAGCAAAATGTTCCCTGATTTAATTCGAAAATAGAATATCAGAAAAAAATATATAGCATAATTAAAAATATATATAAAATTATTATAAATAATAATTTTTTTTTTTTTAAATATATATTTTATATTTAATTATTAATTTAAACAGTGAATAATATTTTAAATAATAATTATTAAATTTTTTTTATTGAATTAATTAGTAAAAGATAAAATTACAATAAAAATATATTATTTTAGTAAAAAAAAAAAATAAATAAATAAAAATAACAAAGACAATGTATTTGAATTTAGACAAAAACATTTTACTAACACTTCTTTGTATTTTTATAATTTATCAGATGAGTATTTGTAAAAATAGGTTTTTCTCAGTTTCCCTGTGCTTGGTTTATATTTATATACGACCCTCGTGTCTCTCTAACATATAAAATGTAGTAAACAAATTTTCAAACGAGGCCGCATTTTTACGTTACGTCGACGACAAAAAATTTATATATATTTATATTAATTATTATTTTTTTTTATATTACAGGTACCTGATGAATAATCTATCAATTAAATTGAATAAATAAAAAAATAATAAAATATGAATTGAAATAACTAAAAATAATGGCGAAATTTAGTTGTAAAATAAAAAAATTAATAAATGTTGTTGAATCAAGAAATTATGCTTTAATAAATGAAGATAAAAATGATGATGATGATGATGAAGATGATAATAATTATAACAACACATTCATTCATCATAAAATTATATTAAATATAATAAATAATTATTAATTTTAAAATTTATCAAAATTATTATTACGGATCAAGGTGTTAAACTGGCACAATTATTATTTATTATTATTTTATTGACATTTTATTGTCACAATACAATTGGATCAACAATTAAATCATTGAATTATAAATTATCATCAACAGCAACAACAACAGCTAATAAAATATTATCAAATTATTATTTAAATTTAAAACTTTCTTCATCAACTTTATTTCCTACAAGTGAACTAATTAATAATAATAGTAATAATAAATTAGTTGTTTTGTGTGATAAAAATAATAATAATAATAACAGTGATAATTGTGATAATAGTGGTGTTTTATTAATGACAGTTACCGTGCCGATGTCATTATCGCGAATTAATAAAAAACAGCCGGGCACCGATGGTCGCGCAAAGACACGCCCGTTGGGCCCGACTTATATACAAAAAAAAATTTTTACACATATTAATAATACAACTAATGATAGTGATAAACAAACGAAAAGTAAAAATAAAAAAAAAAAAAAAACTATTTATTATAATAGTAATAAATATTGTTGTTATAATAATATTATAAATTCAATAATTTCAACAACAACAACAACAACAACAAAAACAACAACAACAACACATAATACCTCTATGGAAGCACGTGAGTTTATATATTTATTAATTAATTTATAATATTATAAGATATAAATTTAGAAAAAAAAATTTTATATACATATATATATATATATGAAAGCCAAACTGAGTTAAAAATAAGTTTTTTTTTTTCTTTTAAATTATAAATTAATGTCTTTGTTTTTGTTATTTTTAATGAGCTTGTTTTTATAATATTTTTTTTTTTATTATCAAGTAGTTTGAAAAATATACAAGACTCTTGTAAAAGTTGAGTAAAGAATTTTGTTCTTAAAATTTATTTTGATGCAAGTACGAAACACTTGCTCTTCTTCTTCTTCTTCTTTAAAACTATATATTTATTTGTATAAATATTTTACCATTGTGTGGTACAGTAGAATTAAATTGTTGATTTATTTTAAAAATAAATAATTATATAGGGTTAATTTAAAAATACTTGATTAGTTTAATATATTTTAGTTTGATTAGTAATTTAATGATGATGACATGTAAAAATTTTTTAATTGAGTTGTCATTATCATTAAATTTTACATCCCTTATTTAAAAAAACAAAATAAAATTTTGTCTTTAATTTAATTTAATTTATTAGGGTTAAATAAAAAATTTAATCTTTTAAATTTTTAGAGTAGTAAAATATAAATTTTGTTAATTTAATTTAATTTAAAAATTTAGTTTTTTAATTCAAATTTTAAACAGAAAATATTGAAAATTAAAATAATATTTTTTTTAGTAAATTGTTATTTAACTTTTTTTTTTAAAAAAAAAAAAAATAATTAAAAGTAGTTGTAAAAAAATTTAAAATATATATAATACAGGAAAAACAATGCAATCGGATTTGTCAGAGTTCAAGTATTTGACCTCAAAGTGACTTCCTTGCAAGAATTTTTTTTATTTTATTTATTTTATTTTTTTTTTGTAGCTAAAGAATTCAATGGGAAATTTGTCAGTCTTACAATGTTGCTACCTATTTTTAAATTAATAAAAAAAGACAAATTATTTATTTTTAGAATTATTCAAAATACACATATATATTAATGAAAGTTTATTTATTTATTTATATAAACATATATATATTTTTATTTAACATAATGTATGTTGAATTGGTTGGATCAAATCCAAAAAAAATACACACAGCTGATGACTAACTCTTCAGTCATTTTAAATTTTATATATATTTTTTTAACAAACGTGAAAAGCTTTTTTAAATTTTTATTTTAAAAAAAAAACTTTTTAAAAATTGAGAATAACTTGAAAAATCAACAATCCAATACTCAAATAAATTATATACATATATAAATTAAAGACAGATGATTGATTTGAATGAAAAAATTACTTTTTTTTTTTTTCTTAATTTAACACTTTCAACATCCTGAGAAAAGACTATGACAATGACAATGACGATGATGATGATGATGATGATGATGTGTATATTAAAAAAAAAAAAAAAAAAAAAAAAAAAAAGTAAATAAATGAACCAAGTGTGAATCAAGTGGACGATTCATGACTCTCTATAGCAACACCCCTTATCATCAACTATACAACTCTACCTCTGACGTTTTGTCCCTCGATGTAAAGACTAAGTGAACTCTAGTGAACAAGCCTAAGGGAACAAAAAAAAAAAAATATACCTATATATTAAAAATAAAAAAAAGGTCAATGTCCTTTGGTTTACATGTCAATAATATATATTTTTTTATATCAATTTATAAATATTTATTTATCAAAATTTTTTTTTTTTAAATATATTTTATAAAAATAATTTTACAAATAAGGAAGTTTTTTTTATACTATATTTTCTGTTGCGTGTTTTATAGTAGGTCAATGATGATGGCACATAAGCCAAAAAATAAGTTGATAAAAAACAAAAAAAAGTTTATGTTGTCATGGAAACACCAGGGTTCATTGCAAATTGTATATAGGGGTGAAAAAAAAAAAAAAAAATTATATCCAGGAAAGGGATTGCCTAAAGGTTTTTTTTTTTTTTTGATCTGAATGATTGCCAGGAGGGTTCGTTGTGCCTTGAAAAATCGTTACACCGACCCAGTAGTTTACATCCTCATTTTTTTTTTTTCATATATTCAAACAGGGGTGGAATAAAAGAAAAATAAAAAAAATCTTTTCAACAATTTTTTTTTATTTTTTAAAGATATTTTTTTGATGATATAAATAATTGAACAGATGATGATTAAATAGAGTAAAAAATAAATAAATAAAATAAAATAGTAAAGTCGACAAGTGAATTTATTGTTCTTGACTTGAGTTAACTTGTTTTTTTTTGGTTTGTATCAGGAGAAGGAGCAAACAGTGTCTCAGGTGATGGTTTTCGTGGGTTGAGATTGTGGAGGGAGATGGTACAGTCTAGACAGGGAGAGACCAACCCCCGGCTGCATAACACAACTCGTGTAACCTTTTCGTTGCTCTTCGCCCTGCACAATATGATATATATATATTTGCAATAGAATTGCAAGCAAAGTATATACACCACCCATCGACATCTTTATATAAAATTTTATTTCATTTTTTTTTTTTTTTTTAAATTTGCCTTTTTTTTACGATTTTTATTTTTTACCCTTTTTAATTTTTGTATTAAACAATTATTTATAATTAAAATTTTATAATGTTATTTTATTGACTGAATGATTTTTAAAAAATCTACAAAAATTATGTAATACAAAAAAAAAAAAAAAAAAGACAAGAATTTATTATTATTTAAACAAGATAAACAAATATTTTTTTATTTACGTCATTTTTATTTGTTAAAATTTTGGCTTTAAAATTAAATTTTATTATATATATTTTAAATAATATAAAAATAATTATAATATTAAATTTTTTAATAAACAAGGACAAAAAAATTGTCACATTATTTGTCTAGGATAATATTTTTATTACCTTTTATATAAATTTTTAAATAATCAATTTATTTTGTCTAGCCACGTGTAAAATATTAAATATATTTTTTTATAAAAATTTTAGTATCTTTAGTTTTAAAAATTTTTAAACAGTAATATTTTATGATTTGTGGGTTTTGGCTTGGATGATTTTTTTTTTGTTGAATAAATTTATCTAAATTTTTTGGGTAATTTAAATTATTCTTTTTAAAAATTTAAAGGTTTTTTAAATAATACAAATTTCATTTAAATTATAGAAATTATTTTGTTAATTTTCTTTTACTATTTATCATGATTTTTCATAATTTAAAAATCAACCCTTAAAAAAATTTTTTTTAAATAATTTTGTTTGTTTATTTATATTTACTTATTTTTTTTTTTTTTATGTCAAATTGACTTTTTGTCTATGTGTCATATGGCAATTTAAAAGCAAATATAAATACACACTTTTTATATCAAGTAAATATTTATATAAAAAAAAAAAGTATTAACAGGACACCCTGATGGGTTCCGACAGACTCATACATATAGACAACATAATGGGACAATTTTATTTTTACATTAAAAGGGTGAGGGTGAAAAAAAGGATATGTATACATATATATATGTAAAAATGCAATTTGCCTTGCAATGTACTCGAGGTGAATGTACTCGTAAGATTTAAATGTCATTGTTCGTTGATTCTATATGTCATTTGTCCTGATATATACACAAAAGAACCAGTGATTTGTCATCTATTATATAACATGAATTTGTCAAAAACAATAAAATAAATAAATAAATAAACAAAATTATAATTTATGAAAAATAATTATAAACAAGTCTAATTTAAAATTATTGAAATTAATTTTAGCAATTTTATTATATAAAATTTAAATTAATTTATGTAGTTTATTATATAATTAAAAATAATATAAAAATAACACAAATGTTTTTGATATAAAAACAAAAACTTTAATAAATATTTTTAATTATAAATTAGGGTTAAATGTAAAAAAAAAATATATAAACTACATAAATTAGCTTAAATTTTAAATAATAACTCTCATTAAAAAATTAAAATAAATTTAATATTATATATATTATTTTTTAAACAAAAATGACATTGACCTAAATTTTATTTTCTCAATTTACATAAATAACATGTAATACAAAAAAAAAAACATTTTTGTTTTTTTTTTTTTTTCAAATAATTTAAAAATTTCGAAATATATATTTTTTTATTTCCTGACAAAAAAAAAAAAAATGTATAAATTTTTTTTTTTATATAAATTTAAATTACGTGAAATATTTTTTATAGTACATTAACCCTTGATTTTTGAATTTCATAATAAAAATATATATAAAAAAAAAAAAATTATTT
>WSYQ01001590.1:0-14808 GCA_011426435.1 Lysiphlebus fabarum
TGTCACACTTATCTTTCCCATATCATCCACCCCTTTCACCTTTCACTTTTCATCCCCCTCAAAACACTTTTTTCCCCGTTTTCGCTTTTTAATATGTCCACATTTATCTATCTCTTTTTCACTGCTTTAATTTGCATATAATAAACTCACTAATCTCATGCGATGTGCATTCGTTCGCGCGCCCTCCTTCATATCTTAATTTATATATATATATAAAAGAAAAAAAATTTATTTTTATATATTAAAATATAAATTATATTTTTATTATCAATTTTTAATTTAGTTATATATTATGCGATAAAAAATATTAAATTATAAAAAAAATTTTTTATAGTTATATGACATAATTATTAATATATTATATTTAAAATAAAAATGATTGAAAAATAATAAATAATATATAAAAATAGATAAAAAAATATATATATATATATTTATAAATTTGATTTGAAAAATAATAATAATAAAAAAATAAAAAAAAACGAGGCAAATGACGACCGGTGCGAAGACTTATATACGAAAGGCCATTACGCTAATGGGACAACTGGAGAGGCTCTATCAGTCCAGAAATATTTATATGTGTATATAATATACATGTGTCTAAAACAGAAATAAATAAACTATATAAATTGTCCAAGTGTAAAAAAAAAAAATAATCAAAAAAAAAAAATTAAAATGGGACCTCGAAAAAGGCATTACTCATAATCTCACGGCGAAAGGATTTTGTCGCGCGATTCACGATGCCAGGATGAAATAAAAATTTAAAAAAAAAAATAATAATAATAACATAAATACAAAAATAAATTAAAATAATAATATTGCTCTCATCTTGTTGTTAATTTATTTGCAATTGTATTATTCGTCACTGAAATCATAAAATTCTATTTTTTTTTTTTTTTTTTTTCTATGAAAAAAAAATAAGTAAACAATTTTTTTCTTTATATTTAATTGATTCTAGTTTTTAATTTAATAATTAAAATTAATTAATTTTTTTTTCTTATTTAAATTTCAAGATAAATATACGTAATTTTATTTATTTTTTTTATTGAAAATTAATATTCAATAAATGGAATATTATTAGCTACAATGTATCATATGAATGTATTATTAAAAATAATTATATTGAAACATTGTAGTAATTTTATTCACATGTCATATGACAAGATAAAAAAAAATTTTTAAAAATTATAAAAATGATATATATTTATCTTTGAGTAAAAAAAATCATTGATTGACGTTATAAATAATTTATAATTTATTTGATTTTTTTTTTTTCATTTTATACTCGTCAAAGTTCATTTTTAAATGTTTTTTTTTTTTTATTTATCTATTTATTAGATGACGTTATATATGCAGTGATAAATTTATTAAAATATAATTATTTATATTTTTTATAAAAAAAATTATTTATCAATAAAAAAAAAAACCAATGAGTTTGTCTGTGTATGTAATTGACACAAGCTACTTATGACCACTTTATTTAAGTGATGTCCAATTAAGATTTCTTATCTTTGTCACCATATACACACACTTTCTTGTTTTACCACCTTATCAAATATTTTTTTTTTTTTTTTTATCGTATTTGTCATTGATATACACACACACACACACACAAAAATATATATATTTATACAATTATTATTCGACACATCAGTGATATCTAATAACTACACAAATAAAACTTCCAAACGAAAATATTAAATAAAAAAAAATTTATTTAAAAATAATAATAACAAATTAAATGAATAAAAAAGATAATAACTACGTAGCGAATTTCATAATAATAATTAAAAATATAAAATTAAAATTAAAAAAAAAAAAAAAAAACTTTGATTTCAACTGAACTAACAAAATACTTGTATAGAAAAAAAACATAAATATAAAATTGTAATTATTATTTTTTTAAATATTGCGTTGCTAAAAAATTTAAATATATTATAACAAATTATTACAGAAATTTCATGGCTCATTAAACGACACTTTTTCATTAAAAATATTTAATTTAAATGATAATAATAATAATAAATAATTTTTGTTAAAAAAATAATAGTTTTAAATTAAATTAATAAAAAATAATAAAAATATAATATTTAAACTTGCATGAAATCCAATTAATACGAGATACGCCTACCTCTCAAGTTGGTATGTATTTCAAATGAAGTAGATCAAGGGAGAGACCCCCGGAAGAAGATTAAGTAAAAAAATTGATAAAAAAATTTAAAAAAAAAAAAAAAACCACAAGTTTGTCTCAACAGGCGGTAAACATTAATAATTCTTAATTATCCAAGCACCATCAATAATCACAAAATATGTAAATTACAATAATCATACATATTTTTTACCTCAAATAATAAAAAAAAATATAAATCTTCAAGTAAATTAAATATAGAAAAAATTAAATAAAACAGTCAAATTGTACAAATATTAAAAATTATGATAAAAAATATTGCGAAAAATAAAAAATATAAAATTTTAAATCAAATAAACCACAAATTATATTTTATGAGAGATTATATATTTTAATTTTTTTTATTATATACGATAATAATATGTATATATATATATATTTTCTGTTTTTGTCTATTTTTATAATTCTTATTTGTTTTTTAAAAAAATTTTATATATGTAGTCAATGACTCACCTTGTTTCGTCGACAGGTTTAAATTGCTCGCGATGAACGCGAGCCGACGGCTGATTTTTTTTATTAAAAAACACACAGACAATTTATTTATCGTCAATTTTTTTTTGTTAAATAATTATAAAGTCAAATTGTAAATTATATAAATAAAAAATAAAAAAATTAATTAATTTATAGCAGGTGAATATTTTTTTATACACAGTTGATTGAATATTAAATAGTCATTTTTTTTTTTTTTTAAATTTTAAATCACGTTATAACTTTGTCTATTTGTATCACGTTGTAACACTGAATTGCAATTATAAAAATTATTAAAAATTATTATTTATTAATTCAAAAAAATAATAGTTTATATATGTATTTTATTTTTTTTTTGAATAAATGTACACGATAATAAAATCAATCAACGATTAAATTATGTCCGTTGAATTAAATTATTCGTTGCACGTGTTATTTTTTTATTTTTTCAAAAATTAATGTATAATTAATCAAACCGTCAAATAATATAAAAAATAAATAAATAAAAACACACAATGTAAATATATATATTTTTTATAAAACTGATTAAAAAATGATAGCAATATATTTATGACAAATTAATTTAACATTAAATATTTTTAAAATAAATAAAATTATACACAAAATAAAATGCACGTTATTAATTTATGATTATTATTAATGATTTTGTTGAAATTTAAATTTACAACAAAAAAAAAAAAAAAAAAATTACTTTGACGTGTTGTTTTAAAATAATATGAAAAAAATTAACGACTGCGCGTATAGAGAGGTGCTCGTCGCGGCTGCGTCGACCGGTGTGCCATAAAATAACTGATGGAACCCACACCGATCACCCCACCATTATAAAAGTAATTTAATTCCCCTTCTTTTTTTATATATATATATATATATTATACCCCTCATTTTCTTTATCGCACCTCTGTGGTTAATATAACCATCGCAATACCAAAAGAAATGTGCATCGCGCACAATTTTAAACCACGCAAACCGCCCATTCTTAACAATTCTGACCAATCATATACACATTTTAATATATAACATCATAATCCCACCTACTTTAATAACAATTATTATATTTATTTAATAATAATTACAATAATAATTATTTATTATATAATCATCAATTATATAACAAACATCAAATTTTAAATTAAATTTTTTTTTTTTTTATATATATTTTAATAATTAAATTTATAATTATTATTTTTTTTTAAATATTATTTATAATTTGTAAAAATATCAATTATTATTGCAAATAAATGAGAAGAAATTGGAGTATTTTTTTAAATTTTAATTTAAAAAATATTATATTATAATCAAAAGAATTATTAGGTTAATATTATTTATATTAAATGATAAAAAAAATTTAAAAAAAAAAAAAAAAATGATTGCGTCACGATAATGTCATTAGCCCTTAACCACGCCTACTTAAAAAAATATTCTCAATCAGTTTGATCAAAAGATCGAGCTACTCCATTACGCCAAATCATCCTCAAATATATAAAATAAAAAATAAAAGTTTTTTTTATATACAAGTAATAAATATATGTGTATTTAAAATATTTATTTTTTTCTCTTTCATCATCATCATCATCATCATCATCATCATGAAAGAGTATACTTTAGAAACATGCAATCGGGCGTTAAATAAACTTTTCGTAATTTATAATATCGGTAGTTTAAAATTTTAATGCAGCTGAAACCTAATTAAAGAATTGTATTGTTCTGTGTTCAGTATTGTATACACAGGAGTATATTATATTACAAACTGATTGCCGACAAACGTGATATATAAAATTTATAAAATAAATAAAAAAAAAAACATTTTAAAAAGAATTTTTGTAATGAATGACTTGAAGAAATTGATCGATATAAATTGATGGTACCTGATGAAAACACATTATACTGTGTTTATTTATTTTTTTATTTTTTATTATTAATAACATGTTTAATTTAATTCTCTTTATTATAATTTTTAAATATTTTTTTAACTAATTAAAATTGTTTGTCTTGAGATAATTTGTATTATAAAAATTTTATTTAAATAAAATAACATGAACAATATAATATTGTTTGTTTATTTATTTTTTTTTAATTTTAATTTTACTTTTTTTTTTTTTTTTTAACTCTTTCACCGACGGTAGAAATTAAACAAGATTACATTTCCGCTTTGGCTAAGTGCATATCATGATTTTTCGCTCGAACAGTTTACAAATGAGAAAATAAGGTTTTTTTTTTTTTTTAAATTTATATTTCCCCTTTTAAATTTTCTTGAGACCCTTCTTTGACATATTGCTTACAACATTTGGCTAATGATATCATAATAACATTTTAAAATACACGAAAATATACTAATTAATTATTAAAAAAAAAAATTATTATTATTTTTTTTCAAAAAATGATTAAATTATTATTAATTAATTCAAATTTAAATCGACAATTTTTCATGTTTTTTTTTTTGTAGTTAAATTGAGACAATTTTGTAAATTTAAATTTTTTAAATATTTCATTCAATAAATATTGAATGAAATATTTTCCTGGAATAGGGTCGTTTATTTTTCTGGGAATTTGGACCTTTAAAACTGGTTTTTTTTTTACTCATTGTATTTGTTTGTTTACGTCTGTGGATTAACCTAGTTTAATTCTGAGAATTGGCAAAAATTTAAATACCACTTTTTATTTATTTATTTTATTTTTTTTTCATTGATATTTAAATAACTTAAAAATATACTTATTTTTATTATTTTTTTTTCAATCTTGTTATTTATTTATAATATCAACACGATCATTGTCTGCTTGTTGGTTTAGTCGATATTATCGATAATTTGAAAATCATTTTTATATTATTTTTTTATTTATTATTTATTTTATTTATTTAAACGAATGTGCTATTTATGCCACCATTATAAACCACGTATTTTTTTTGTATACCTTTAGTACAATTACCCTTTCCATGTAAATTTTTTTTTATTCTTATTTTTTATTACCACCAATTTTTTTTATTATTTACCCGAACGATATTATTGTTTTTATATAAAATTTATATTAAAAAAAAAAATTATAATTATAATTTACTTGATTATATACAACAAATTTAAAATTTTATTTAATTAATTATTTAGTCATGAGAAATTAATTTTTTTATTTATATAAAAATTTAAAAAAAAAAAAAAAGTAAATGAATAAATTAACTTTTATTAAGTATTTTATTGTTTTTTTTTTTATAATGTAAATATTTTTTGTCACTTTAAAACCACAAATAATAATATCTTCTTAGAAATACAAATAAATAAATAAATGTAATTTTCAATTTGTCTTTTATTATTTATTACAAGATATATCCTGTATATTTTTATTATCTTTTTTTTATTTTTTATATAATATATTATTGAATATAAGAAAAATAAATTATAAATTCAATACAGATATCGCGAGTTAAATAAATATTATAAATAAATATAAATAAAACTTGTGTGTTTGCGTAAAAAGAGTTTAAAGTCGATGAGAATCGAGTAGCTTAATAAAAACTAAATAAATAAATAAATATAGTTTTGTGTGTGTATATATATATAAGCCGGTTAGTCCCGTTTCAGTCGTGTGATTTTTGCTGTAAGTCTGAGCACCACTAGTGACCAGTAATGAATGACAAAAACACAAGTCTCGTTACGATCAACTTTTTTTTTTTTTATAAATTTTTTATTTCTTTTAATTTTATTTTTGCTTCCTCTGCAAAATCAATTGAATTTTTTTCTTTTTTATTCATTTCCTGTGACTTTTTATTTTTATTAAATATAAATATATTTAATATTTTATTTGTATTTTTAAATTATTTATAAAAAATCATTAATTAATTAATCTAAAAATCTTTAAATACGTCAACCTATTTTAAAAATTAATTTAAAAATTGATTAATTTTTATTTTCACTTTTATATATATTTATTTATAAATAATTTATAATTTTTTATTTTTTTAATTTAAAAAAAATATATATCTAAAGTTGTATTTACGACAGAATGAATTATTACAAGTAATTTAATAAAATAAATAAATATAGGTATTTATATATATATAAATGTTACAAATGAATTGAAAAGATGTGAGTTCTCGTATGGACCACTATTTTTCGTCATGAATATATGGCATGGCGCCATTTATCTCGATCACCGACTTCGGCAATAAGTCAGCACACATAAAATGCAACATCAAAAAAAAAAAATAAAAAAACAATTTTAAAAAAGAAAAAGTTACAATATATAAAATATAGATGTATGGTTAACACACATGTGGATTTGCCATTCATGGATCGATGACTTTTCCATCAAGTTAATAAAAAATTATAAAATTTATCCCTTCTTTTTTGACATATATGGTCAAAAGTCATTTTAAATGAAACAACTATTTGTTTAACTTTGAAACGACATCAAAGAAAAAATATATATATAAACACCTGCATCCAAATTATTGATACATGTTATAATTAATTTTTGAAAATTATGTGGGTGGTAAATTAAATTTATACCTCATCAATTATAAAACTAAAAAAACCCTCTAATTTTTAGATTTAATTTTTTTTCTATTTTACAACCCTCCAATGTCTCAATTATCAAAGAAAATTTGGGTCAATAATTCAATATTTCCGGTTATATATTTTAAAACAAAAAAAACAAAATTAATTTTATATATAATTATTTTTAAATTAAAAAAATATATAAATTATTTATACAAATTATTTTATACTTTTTTTTTAAATATATATTTTATTTATTTAATTTATTTATTTTTTAATTTTTATTGTCTCTTAATTTCTCAACACACTTACAAGAGATATGTAAAAAATTTTTAAAAAAATTAAATAAAATAAAAATAATCGACCATGAAATTGCATATACATATACAACAATACATTTTTACCACCAAAAATTTCAACCTCGTCATTATCGACTTGTTAATGGTAGCTTTCACGATTGGCAAACAAATTTTATTTATTTTTCACACAATTAATTTTTTTTTATTTATATTTTCATCTACTTTCAATTTCATCAACTTAAAAAATTCAAGGTGCGCATATATTTATATATCTTTGTTTTATTTATTTATTATTATATTTTTTTATTTTATTTTTTTTTATTGTTAATATGTATGAAATTTATTCGCAGATGTATAATACCAATGAATTTTGTATACAAGTATTGATTGATCCTTTTGATCGTTCGATAATCAAGCTAAAATGGGGCCCTCGTTTTGTATAATATATATAACAGATCTTTTTTTTTTTTTTTTTTTTGTATCTCTTTTACTCACCATCATCATTTGAAAAAATCAGACTCAAATCAGTTGTATGATAAAAAAGATAAATATATATATATATATAAGATAAATAAATAATTTACAATATATCTGTAGACAAAAATAATCAAATGTGATTGCTCGTAATGATGGGGCTAAGCTGTCCAACTTAACAAATGATAGACTTGGAAATCGAGTCAAGAATATAATATTGCATTAAAAAATAAAAAAATATAAAAAATATAAAAAAGATAATATATAACCCTTTGAAAATATATTCATTGCTAAACTGTATATATTCAATGATTGCTTAAAATATTTTTTTATTTTTATATATCCATAATCGATTCAATCACCTTTTAAATTAAGATTATTATAAAAAATAAAAATAATATATTTTATAGCAAGTGTGATTATTAATAAACAGATGCAATTAAAATAATTTTTATAATAATATACCAATAAATAATTATCATTATATTTCAAAAACATGAAAAGCTACATGTATATACATAATTATTTTAAATAAAATTAAATAAAAATACTATCAACATTTAATATTTGATCATTTTGTAAAAATATATTTCAGTATATGTGTGATTGTTGATATAATTTGAATTTCTTTGATGCAAACGTGTCGAATATATATATATGAAATTTAAATAAAGAAATAATATACACTCATGTTTAAATAAAAAAATTAAAAAAAAAAAAAAACTTCAAAGTAAAAAACAGGTAACAGGCGGCTACCGTACCACAAGCAATACACATATAACAATATCAAATATGCTATCTTGACTGCTGTTGAAGTATTAACGTAAGCGAGGGCTTTAATGAAGGTTGAACAGAGGGCGTGCTCGGGTGCAAACCGTCTCTCCAACAGTAAGCAATGTATATATCTACATGATAGTATGTAATTATATAGATTATAAATGCGTATACATCATTCACATATTTATTTATTTTATATATATACATATATATATTTGTATGCTGATATGGTGTTATAATAGATATATACACAACCACATACCACATTGTGAATAAAAAATTATTTTAAATGGATATTAACAGTTTGTCTATCCACATATTCACATTTTACAATTTACATTTTCAATTCAAACTTTGTATTTTATAAATTAAATAATTTAATAATTAATATATAAATTAACAAAATTATTTATTTAAAAAAATTTTTTATATAAATTTATCAATAGATTTATCAAAAAAAAAATTTAAATTAAAAAAAATTAGAGACAATGTTATAATGATATTGAGAAAGAAAAAAAAAAATAATAAAAAATCTATATATAATAATAGTGTCGATATAATAATTTGATCGATTTGTGGTTTTGATCATTTTCGTTCAGAGCACTGATTATGTATTTGTGTAGGTGAATAATAAATTATATATACTGATTTTTATGTGTGTATGTATCAAGGTATAACAAAAAAAAAATGCAGGTAACACCTGGTCATATATAAAAGTGCAACCATGTGCATGTGCAACCACCTCAACTTAAAGCATCACAACCGCATTACTTTGTAAATATAATATCCATACAAGTTATATATTGTTTTAAAAAATTTAAAAAAAAAAAAAATCAACAAAAGTTTATGGGTTTATAAAATAAATAACCAAGTAATATATATATATACTTATATTATTTAAAAAAAAAAAAAAACAACAATCGCGATCAATTTTAAATTTTACCGCGTAAAAATACACCACGTGACTTTAAGGTATTTATTTATTTTTTTCTTTAATTTAAAAATATAAAATTAATATATACCATTTTTGGAATAAATTTATATAATGTTGATAAAAAAAATATATGACCACATGTTGAGTATACACGCGAATTATTTATAATGTTCGTTAAGATTTTTTTTTTGTTTTATAGCCAATCAGAGTGTTGATGTCTGGTTAGACCTTCACTCATCTTCGGTGTTAACGAGATTCAAAGATTCACCATAAGTTTAAAATTAAAATAAGGCCTCGGCATCGATGACGATGATCATCATCACCAAAACATCATAAAATGAACTTTAATAACCACATTTAAATTGCAATGTATATATATATATATAATAAATAAATAAAAAAATAAAAAAAATATTAATAATATTTAAAATGAACGCTTTTTCACACGAACAATGATGATGCAGCATTGTTTAATTATGTATAATATATATTTTCTCAAAATATATAAATAAATAAAAAAAAAAACACAATTTGCACATTATATATCATTAGGAATTTTTTTTATACGCATCTAATCATCATCATTTTTTTATTATTATATATAAAGATTTAAAATAAAAAAAAATAATTAAAATTTACAAAAATTTATCTAATGATCACTAATTCAATTACATGAAAAATAAATTTAATAAATTAATAACAAAATGCATTTATAAATAAATTGAGGTAATTTTAACATTTTAGTAACAAAAATATAATACTAAAACTAGTATATGATTTTTGATGATACTAATGATGGTAACACAAAAAAGACAAAAAGTCGAGACCGGAAACCACGACCAACTAATTCTGAGATATAAAAAGAGGGTTGAAACAACACACACACATAAAATCATTTTGTGCTTCGGCAAATGACAATGAACAAAGGACAAAAATACCGAAAGGTAGAAAAAAAAAAAAAAAAAAAAATTATAGAAATCCTAATTATGTCAATTTTTTTTTTTTTTCTGAAAACTAATTTTTCCATCATAAATATATAGGTATATACATAAGTATTCAATGACAAATTAAAAAAAAAAAAAAAAATAATTATTACAACTTGATAATAAATATAATCATTAAAAAATATAAATAAATAAATAAATTTTTTTATTGAATAAAAATATAAATTACTCAAGGTTATATATATTATTTTAAAAACGGCAAACTTTTTTGATGTCTCAAAAGTCAAAAGAGAGGGTCCTGATTAAGGATTATATATTTAGCCAAAGGCAATATTAATATATACTAACACAATTTAATATTATAAATAAATAAATAAATAATGTAATAAAAAAAATGTATAATTTTAATGCAAACATATATGTATTGAATGATGATGGGGGCAACCCTCAACCATTAGAGCTAAAGTAATAATATTTAATTGCATTTTACGACGTTCCTGTTTTGTTGTTAATTGTAATTGCCGTCAACATGGCGACGACATGTACACAACTTTTATATACACAGTTGCATTTTTTGATAAGAAAATCATCTATCGTTCGTCACGCATATACTTGTATTTTTATTGATAATAACTATATAATTTATTTATATTTATTTTATTTTTTTTTTGTTAATAATATTCTATTATTATTATTAATTTTCTTGGTATTTTTTAATTTATATTTTTATGATTTTTCATATATAAATTTTATTTTAATTAACTATCCTTTGATCTAATCATAATTTTATTGTTAAATTTTGTTTTTGTATTTTATTTTTATTAATAAACTGTAATAATTGTTTTTATTTTTTATTTTTTATATAACTCGTTAAAAAAGGCAGTTGAGCGTGACATAAACATGAATATATTTTTAAATGTAAATTTACAAGTTCAATAAGTTAAAATATTTATCATAAATATATATATAAATTTTAAATCAAGAAATTATTAATTTATATATATTAAAAAAAATTTCATATGCAATACACACACTAATCATAATTCAAGAATAAAAAAAAAAAATTAAATAAAACTGCATATAATTATATATATCGTTATTTATTATTATTTATTATCTAAAAAAAAATAAAAATAAATAAATATTCAACGAAGTGTAGTATCAGTTTTTTTTTTTTTACTCTATAATTAAAGATATCTAAACAAATTATTGTCTATATATATTAAAAAATATATACAAATAAAAGTAAAATAGAGTTTAAAAAAAAACAAACAAATCATTTATTAAAATTAATATAAAAATAATATTTTATTAAAAGTTTTTGATTTTGTCAATAAATAAATTTACACCGGAAACATCTGATTGATTATTTTATTTATCTATTAATAATAATTATTATTATTTTTATATTTTGATTGATTCGGTTATCAATTGAGGTTAATTATACAAAATCATTGTCAACGATTCAAGAAAAAAAAAAATGAACTTTGACTTTGAATATAGTTAATATTATTAATTTATAAATGTAAATAAAAATATTTTTTATGAAATAATTTAAATATCAAGTACATATTTATTGTGTTATAATTGTCATGCAAAAATTTAAAAATAAAAAAAAATTAAATTTGCATGTTTCAAGTACATTGGGATTAATTCAGTATGATAAAAACTAATTACAATTATACAAAAGCAAATTGTTACATGTATACATTATATATTTATTTGCCATATTACAACCTAAATTACAAAAATTATTATTTAAATTAATATTTAAAACTTGAATTTAATTTTATTGGCATAAATTTTCCATCACGTGAAATATTTTATAAATGATTTATAAAAACAAAAATAAAATAATAATAATACAAATAGATAATTAATATTTATCAATCAGTTGAAATAGTTCAAAGACCGGATGTTTTTTTGTTGACTAAAATTAATTTATAATAAAATAATAAAAATTTTATAGATACACAAATGTTTTATAATTTATATTTCATCATCGACATCGAAAATCATTAATATATTTTCAACAGGTGATTTTAAACAAAATTATTTATAAAAAAAAAAAAAAAAAAAAAATTAACATTGTCACAAATATAAAAATAATATTTTTAAAAAAAATATAATAAAAATTAACAAAGAAAAATCTACTTATAATTATATATATTTATAGAAAATAAATTATTTTATTATTATTTTTATTATTATTTTATTTTTTGGAGTAAAAAAAAAAAGGGATGAAATTGCATATAAAAATTTTTGAAAAAAAAAAAAAAAAACAACTTTTATAATATGCGAGAAAAATAACCGGTCCAAAATAAATTTTTTATTTTATTCTTGATAATTTAAAAAAAATAAAAAAATTTATGTATCTATATATTTTTTTTTTTTTTTATTTTCAATTGATTGGTATTCCAATCGAATCGTATACTCGTCAATCGAGGGGGTTTTAAGGAATTTACAGATCTGAGATCGATTCGCGTGGCTCTTGGGCAATTAACAATAATTAAACTGCTGAATTAAATTCTTCATCGAAATAATCACCAGTAAACACAATTCATTATGTTTATTTTATTTGAGAAAAAAAAAAAAATTAATAAATAATTAAAGTTTAAAAAAATATATAAATTTAAAAATAATTTTTTTAAAATTTAAAATAATAATAAAATTTTTTTTTTAATATTGTGTTTAGAAATTTATTTTTATATGAAAAAAATTAATTAACCCTTTTCTTTTTTTTTTTTCAAGTTTAATTAATTGTATATGTATTATTATTTTAAAATAATTTATCATGCGTAACTAGAATAATGATAATAGAAATTTATTGAAAACAATGTATGTTGTTACATTGAAATTTCAAAACTACCATAATTTTTTTTTTGTTTAAAAAAAAAAAATTAATCGATTATATGCATTTGAAATTTATATTTAAAAATTTATTATATATGTTGTTTAAAAAAATTGGATATCCATGATTAGTTGCAGGTTAATTATGTGAATGATAAGTAAATTTTTTTTTTTTTTTATTTTACTATTTAATATATATCATTGTTGTTGTAAATAGATTTTATTTGAAATATATATAGATGAAATTATAAATAAAAAAAAAAAGATATAGAAAGTATTAATTGTCGTGTGAAAAAAAATGAAATAAAAAATAGTTTGATTTCGTCAAATAAAAAGTTGGGTCGATATAAAACTTTTTTTGTAATTAAAAAATAATAATTATATACAGTATTTAATTAAAACATTAATTTTTTATTTAAACAAAAAAAATAAAATAAAAATATTTTTAAACAATAAATATATTATTTTAAAAAAATATTGAAAAATTTTTATTTTTATATCGATGCTTATAAATTAATCAACTAACATCTGTGTCACCTGATGATAAAAAAAAAATCAAGCTATAATGACATGTGAATTAAATAAAAAAATAATTTTTAAAATATTAATAAAAAATATATTTAAAAAAAAATATAATAATAAAAACAAACGGTCAAGGTTATTAATCACGCTTTCTTATTTATTAATAATTGAATGATAAAAAATAACAAAAAAATTACCATTAAAAACATTAATAAATTAAATATATAAAAAATCAGATTGGAAATTTTTTGGTCAAGTATTTTTTATCACAAATATTAATAGGGTGTCTTGAAATTTTAGTAAAGTGGTCTTGATATCGTCGCAAGTTTTATCTTCATGTAAATGAAAAAAAAATAAAATTAAAAAAAATAGTTTAAAATAAAAATTAAAGAAAGAAATATTTAAAAAAAAAAAAATTAAAAAAAATATACATATGTGGAATTAATCACGCAAAATAAATTCGGGGAATCCATTAAGGCTATCTGACGGTTATTTTTTATCATTCATTGTATAAGAATCACAGCGTAAATGTGCATACATAAAATACACTCATAAAAACAATCTAAAAAATATATATATATTCAAAATTTAAATTAAAAAATAAAAATATAATAGAAAATAATATATAAATTTTTAAATCAACTTTAATTGTAAATTAAAAATTAAATTTCATCAGTGACAGCTGTAATTATTGACAGTTGAGCTGTTTTTTCTATTATTTACAAAATAAAAAATTAAATAATAAAAATAGATAAGAAATTGTCCTTGTAATCAATTATATTTTAAATAGTAATAAAAATAAAAAACTAACACGTAAATAACAAAACTTTAACGTCGTAAATCC
>WSYQ01001591.1:0-22425 GCA_011426435.1 Lysiphlebus fabarum
TTGCAATATTTATCATATATTCACATGTCAACTCTGCAGTACAGCCAACAAAAACGAGCAAGAGAGAAAAGAAAAAAAAAAAAAATTTATAATCTTATACCGTACTACCAACTTAACAAAATTAGAAATCTGGTTTTTCAGCCAAAAGCGCAAAACTGTTAATTCAATTATTCAATTAAAAAAAAATATAGCACTAAAAAATCTGATTTTTTTTTTAAAAAAAAGCTTGACATTGATTTATGGGATCATTACAAAACCCCGTATTTTTTAATTGATTCCATCATATATTTTAATTGAATCATAAATAATTGGGGACGGAAGGGGTCACTAATGTGTCGTGTATAATAAGGCACGGTAGTTACTCTTACACACACATATATATTTCCTTTCTCATACTTGACTCGAGGCACTACCGTGCCTCTTGATAATTAAAAAAATGTTGTTCGATACAACATAACTATTATTTTTTTGACAGGACATATATAATAAAGTGTAATTGTGTACGTGATCTTCCTAATCACTCCGAATGCCCCACTATCTGAGCTGCGCGCGTTGTTTTTTTGGCTAAGAAAGAGAGAGAAGAGAATATCGAACGCACTCTTGTCTTGCCGACAAATTTAATTCTTCTTAGCAAGAAGACTAGAGACCAGGAGAATAAACTTCAGTGGAGGGGGTAACATTTAGTGTCCTAGCATACGGCGGCTATGTAGAGTGCGCCACTTTTACTCCTGAACGGCGCACTACGTAAAGCGCAGTTTTCTATCCCTGTACACCTCAGCCCACCGGCCCTATACTCGAGTCGTCAGTAAATAAACGTCAAAATCTCATTGTGATTGTTATTTAAATTGCAATAAACTAATCCTTATTGCTGTACGAAAAATTCAACTTTGTGATTATTTTTTGTATTAATCAAGCTGTATACCAATAATAATATACCTATATTGAAAAATTTATCTACAAATAATAAGTATAAGTATGTGTATTATTTTGCTCTATTTTTAAAGAATTGAATTGTAACTATGCCAAATTAAATAATAATAATAATTTAAATTACTTTTATGCTTATGTCTGGATCAACGAGTATTGATATTGTCGATGTGTTATTTGCATCACCATAATAACTAATAACAATACCACTTTTGCCTTCAAGAATTGTTTAAAAAATAATCACAAAGTTGAATTTTTCATACAGCAATAAGGATTAATTTATTGCAATTTAAATAACAATTACAATGAGATTTTGACGTTTACTATAATTAATGGTTATGTTACTTATTTATTGACGACTCGAGTATAGGGCCGGTGGGTTGAGGTGTACAGGGATAGAAAACTGCGCTTTACGTAGTGCGCCGTTCGGGAGTAAAAGTGGCGCACTCTACATAGCCGCCGTATGCTAGGACACCCCCTCCACTAAAGTTTACTCTCCTGGGTAGCTATTCTTGACTCGATTATCCGCAAGTTATCCCGAGCGACTGGGATAACTTTTTTGTCGCAAAACATGAAAATTTTAGCTTAATTTGTATCCTTCTAAATGGTTTACATCAAACGACTAAATCATTTTCAGGCGTTTTCATGTTATCCCGTGTAGGTGGGATAATCGAGTCAAGAATAGCTACCCTGGTCTCTAGTCTTTTTGCTTCTTAGCAATATAGTAGTATATCATGGGTGCGTTCCAAAACCTCGTTCGGGTCGGATCTTCAATATGGCGGCGATTCAAATCAAGCCTTTGAAAAAATTCAAAAATCCCTATTTAACTCTCTAGATTAGTGTGACTGTGTTAGCAAATGTTTGTAAACAAATATTATTGTTATTTTTCAACATAAAGAACAAGAAGAAAATAATATTATAGTCTTTTTTATTTTTCACATTAATAATAAGTACTATTATCTTTAAATTATTATTGTTTGATTAAAAATGGAAAATAACGAGTTGTGACTTGAATCGCACCACGTTGTGTGTAATGAATTTTTTCAACCATTATTTTGTAGTGATAAAATATGTTTGTGGAATAAAACAAGTAAGTATACAAATATTTTGTATTCATTGTTTATGTAAACTTACCATTTTTAAAATAATTATTTGATCAATTAAATTCAACAAAACAGTCAATTTTTTACTATTATAATATTTTGAAAATCTGTGTAGGTGTTTATGTATTTGTTTACTTTTTTTTTCTGTCATGCAAAGTCAGGGCTGCCACTAAAAAAAAATTATAAAACACTGAATCGCCGTCATCTTGAAGATCCGACCCGAACGAGGTTTTGGAACGCACCCCATATATGAGAATCAACCAGGAGAGTCAACTCTATGGAGTGGGGGATAGGCAAATGGGACGAAGAAAGTCGTACCAAGAAGACTATATTTAAAAAAAATATTCCACCTAGCAATAATTGTTTAATAAATTATCTTTTTCCAAATGGATTGGAAAAAAGCTGTACAAGTACTTGTAGAATAATTCTTCAAAAAATTATTTATCTAATTGTATTTGTCTCTCTAGTCTTTTGATCTTTGAAAATGACATTCAAAATCAATAATTTTGCATCTTGTCGTATTCATTAAAAAAAATTATGAATTATTTATTTTCAATGCGTTTTTCAAAAAGGCCGGCTGAGGGGTGTGGAAATAAACAAACAGCGCATTACGTAATGCGCAATTGAATAACTAGAGTGGCACACACTCTACATTTACGACGTATATCAAGCCAAAAATATTTACCCCTTCCATCGAAGTTGATTTTCCTGGTTTCTAGTCTTCTTGGGTCGTACACTTCTTTATAGAAGGAGGTTTCATAAACATGCCGTTTTAGCGCTGATGTCGATCTCGAACCACTTACACATGCACACATGTGTAATTCTTGTTAGCAGTATAGTAGTATTACATATGTGGCGGAAGCTGCCATTTCGGAGCAGATCAGTTCCAAAAAGTGCCAAATGCAGTGCTGGCGTCAGCCGTGCACGTAGACAGAGAAAAGAAACATAATGTTCTTATTCACTTTAGTCTGTATGTTTACTTTTTCTATAACACAGGTGCAATTTTAATGACTAATATAAGTTGGGTTATTAAATATGTCAAGTGAATTCTGAGAAAAACAAAGTAACAAAATCAGTGTAATAATAAATGAAAATGATAATGAAAAAAATAATCGAGAGATCTAGTAACAAATATTAATTTTTATTGTGAATAATTAGTCATAAATTAGTTACTCAAATAAATGAGAAAAAAATTTACAAAATGATATACCTGCATACTTTCGTGCAGGGCTGACGCCAGGCCACCATTTGCTCCGAAATGTCGGCTTCAGCACAAAGTCAGAGTTTACACTCCTTATACACCTCCATGCGTCGTACCATGAATGTCTATAAGGTTGTGAGTCCGATTTTTTTACCGGTTAATAACCGGATTTTTAACCGGATTTTTTACCGGTAAAAAAAAATAATTTTTTTTAATCACTAAAAGGCGGAGCCACTAACTTGCGCTGTTTCATACTGCGCATCTTATGTTTGTTATTTTTATTTTATACTTTTATCTATTACTGACAATTATTTTATTTATTTATTTTGTGACTGATCAATACATATTAATGAGATTCTAATTATATAAGATTATCTATAGTTATTATATTAATTACGGTTATTTTCATGAACTTTAGAAAATGATTTCTTAACAAATGAAAGAAAGTTGTGGAATTTAAGTTTAGAGGTTATACATTATTGTGGTCAAGGTAACCCTAGCAAAAATAACGACAGTCAGTTTGTGCACTAATCTCATACAAAAACGACACACAACCGACATACGAAAATAAGAATTTTCAAGTCATACATAAAGATAGTAAATAGCATTCAAAAAATAGAATATTATGTCTAAAAATTTCTAAATATATATTTTATAACCTTGAACACATTTGAATTTTTTTCTAATAATTTTATTTATTAAAAAACTCAATTATGTTCTAAAAGTGAAAGTAGGGTTATGTTGTCAGAATCATTTGTACACGACTGTGAGAATTTACTATTCTCACACAATTCCGACACACGTACGACAGTATATTTTTTTTCGTTTTTTTTAATATTAAAAAGTATTTTTATAATAAAATTTTTTTTTTCATATTTAATATACAATACTTTAATAATTTTAGACACGTTAATTTTTTTTTTTTAATTAATTTTAGTATTTAAAAATTTGGCGTGTCTAAAATTACTGAAATTATCGTATATAAAATATAATATTATATATACACTTAATAATATTATTAATAAATTATTTTTTCAGTATTAAAAAATACAAAAAACAACTATACTGTCGTAGGTGCGTCGGATTTGTGTGAGAATTGCAAATTCTCACAGTCGTGTACAAATAATTCTAACAGATTCTGACAACATAACCCTCCTTTCAATATTGGAACATAATTGAGTTTTTTTTAATAAATAAAATAGTTTTTAAAAATTCTTATGTGTCTAAATTTATAAGATTAATATTTAAAAATTTTTAAACATAATATTTCATTTTTTCAATGCTATTTACTATTTGTTTTTATGTCTTGGAAATTCTTACATTCGTGTATCGGTTGTGTGTCATTTTTGTATGAGAACATTCTCATTAGATTATACTCTGGTGTAATGAAAACGCTCGAAAGTGATTTAGTCGTTTGATGTTAAGGCTGAATGTCAAAATTCCCCCTCACAGATTTTAATAATAGTAGGCTCATTAAAATGAAATAAAATTCAATTATTATTTGAAAAATGAATGAATAATTTCATTAATTGCATTTTTTTTCTTAGTAATTTGTTAACTATAAATGCATGTAATAAATTACATGAAAATTTTGTTTGAATAAACAAACGTCTAAGTAAAAAAAATTTATCAGTAAAAAAACGATTATTTGTTCAATTATTATTTGAAGAATTATTCAAACAATTTATTTTCCAATCAAACTAGTGTTACTACTAAAAAAAAGACAATTATACTGGTACAATTATTCTTTTTAAAACAAAAGATAACAACCGCATCGATCTTCCTAGTCATTTGTTCATTATAATTGCATTAAAAATAACATACATTTTTTTTTCAAAAAAACGAATGACTGAAAACACAGATGCAATAAACTAAGCAATTTTTTAAATAGTACTATAACCAGTCATTGTCTTTTTTCAAATTTCATCTTGTTTCATAAATATTCCTTTATTTAAAAAATTAATTTAAGTATTATCAAATGCATTCATTAAGAACAAACAGCTAGAAAAACAGATGCATTGATTTAGATAACTTTTTATAAATGAATGTATAATTTTTTATTAATAAATGCATAAATAAAAGCCTTTTTTCAGAATACATCTTTTCTAACCATTTATTTAATAAAAAAATTAATTCATGTAATTTTTAATGCGTTTATAATTAACAAATTGCCAGAAAAACGGATGCAATTGACAAACTAATATTTTGAATGAACAAATAGTTATAGAAGAACATGAAATTTGAAGAAAGAAAATTACTGGTACAAGTACTCTCTAAAAAATTGTTTAATTATAATTGCATCTGTCTTTCTAGCCATTTTTAAAAAAAAAAAAATCAACATATGTGATATTAATACAATTCTAATAAACAAATGGCTATGACAATAGATGCAATTGTACCAGTATAATATTTTTTTTTTAGTCGACATTTGTTTATTTGAAAAATTAATCCATGTAATTTCAAATGCATTTATTAAGATAAAAAAGAATCCAATTGATTAAATGATTTTTTTTTTATTGTATTTTTTTTGTAAATATTTGTTTATCAAGAAAATTATTAACTAACTATTTGTTTATTTAAATAATCAATTCTGATATTTTTCTATTCATTTATAATTAACAGTTGACTAGGAAGACAAGTGCGTTTGTTTATATATAACAATTTTTTGTATAATAATTAAACAAAAAATCGTCTTTAATCTGATACATCTTTACGTACGTCCTCTTTTCTAGCTATATATTTGTAATAAATGCATCAAAATTTACATAAGTTTTTTTTTTTTTAATAAATAAATGCCTAAGAAAAAGATAAATTAATAAAAAAAAAATTAGTTAGTTAATGATTGTTTTAAATTAACTGCACTTGTCGACTATTTTTTATTAATTTAAAAAAAAAAAAAAGTATTCCTTTCTCAAGTTATTTGTTTCCTAAAAAAATAAGTTATTGCCTATTTTATTAACCAAAATGCTTAGACAAATATACTGGTACATCAAATATACTTGTTAAAACAATATTCGAACAACTGCATCTATCTTCCTCGTCATTCCTTGATTATAATTGCATTATACAAATTACATGAATTTTTATAGATGCATTTGTTTAAATAAATTTTCATAGAGTAATTGCATAAATAAAAAAAAATTTCATGTAATTCTCAATTTCATATAATTATAACGAATCGCTAACAAAAAAAAATGCAATTGACTGATCAATTCTTTAAATACTAATTGAGCAAGTAATCGACTTTTTTTTTACAACTTTATCTACTCCTTTAGTCATAAGTTCATTAAAAATTTGTAATAATTCATTTAAAATAAATTTTTAAAGAACGAATGGCTATAGAGAGACAGATGTATAATTGGATAAATAATTTTTTACTAAAACTAAGTAATTTTTTTTCCATTAATTTATCTTTTTCTTAGGCAGTTATTTCTTACAAAAAAAAATTTTATGTAAATTTTGATGCATTTATTATAAATATATAGCTAGAAAGAAGGATGTACCCTGATAAATAATTTTCCTAAAAACTTAATTATTTAAATAATGAGTATGTTTGGATTGCGCATTGTAAAATAAAAGTCGTACGGATTGCGCACGTTACCAGTAGACCGAAGCGCCTCTCGTCTAAGCAGCGACCGTATAGCGATACGGTTTTTTGAGGAAGTTCGTCCCTCAACATAGAGGTAGCTATCAAGAAGACTAGAAATAGTTTATGCATTCAATATTTTGAAGTAATTGGGTGCATTGCTTTAATAAAAAATTCTTTTTCGTTTTCGTTTTTTGCCTTGTAATACCGGCCCAATAAAAATTGGAAAAAACTGTTTCTTGTAGTGGCAATATTCGAGGTCGACAACAGCACTAAAACGGCATATTTATGAAACCTCTTTTTATAGTACGACCCATGAAGAATAGAGAACAGGAGGACGAACTCCGTAAGTCAAAAATGTGTATGAAAATCAAATGGTGAATTAGTTTTAATAATTGAATAAAGAGGGCGCAACACCGCTCTTGAACCACCTACACAATAACATTTTTTTAACACACACACACACACAATTACATTTATCAATGTTTATTATTATTAATTGATATATAAAATGATTACTTGATCATTTATTATTTTTTTACCAAATAATGAATTAAAATAATAAGATTCATAATTGAAAAATTAATAATCAACTGTCAACAACATAAAATTGATTCGTCATTATAAATAACTCTCCATTTTTTAAAGAAATAAATTATTATTTAATAAACAAATATAACTCACGAAAAAGTTGGACTTAAGAAGAGACAATTTATTCTCCATTTTTCAAATAAATAAAAGCTTTCAAATTATTTTTGAATTAACTAATAGTTGAAGAAAGAGACGGACTTAAAGAAAGATAATTTATTCTTCATTTTTTACATAAACCAATTATTTTTTAATAAAAAAATAGATAAAAAAAAAGATGTGCTCAAAAGACAATATTTATTTTTTATTTTTCAAATAAATACCTGTAAATTCTTTCTTTAAAGAACAAATAGCTAAAAAAAAAAACATGTACTCGAGAATAAATTAATTTATTTTTCGAATAAATAAATTTTTTTTTAATAAAAAAATAGCTAACGGAAAGAATGGACTCAAAGAAAAGGCAATTCATTTCTTTTTTTTCAATAAACAAATGACTGTGACCTATTTTTTAATAAAAAAATAGCTATAAAAAGACATGGACTCAAAGAAAGACAATTTATTTTTCATCTTTTAAATAAATAAATGCCTGAAAATCATTTTTTCATAAACAAAAAGCTAAAAGAGTGGATGGACTTGAAAAAAGACAATGTACTCTTTATTTTTTGAAGAAATAAATGCCTACAAATTTTTTTTTTTTAACGAATAGCTTAAAAACAAGATAGACTTGATAAAAAAAAAATTTTTTTAACGATTATTGCTGATAAAAATATTTTTCTAGCGGCATCAATTTTTCAAATATTCAGTTTTGAGTATTTTTATAAATAAAAGCTTCAAGTTATTTTCGATCAACAAATAGCTAGGGGAATATAGACACATGTCTCATTGTTTTTATTGTTAGTACATATGACATTTAATTAGTAATATTCTATTTTAATAATACTTTTTTTATTATTAAATTAAAAATATATATTATTTTTAAAATTACTTGAGACTACTGAAAGCTCAAACATCAACTCCACATATTGACATGATCAACAATGATAAATAAAAATAAATATAAACATTGCACCTACACATTAGAGATGTGCGATAGTTGAAAAAGAACCGACAATAATATATCGGTGATATTAAAAAAAAATAATATATCGACCGATATATATTTTTTTAACTATCGATATATCGATAATATCGGCTAAAAAATATTATCGATATATATCGTTAAAATAAAACAAATACATAATTCATTTATTTTTAAAAATTAATTTCTTTATTCAATTTGTTGTCAAAACTCTATACTTGTTTCTTTTTTTTTCATCAATACAATCTGAAATAAAATTGTATTTTTTTTTTTTTAATTTAAGGAATATATTTTATCTAAAATAAAAAAAAATGATGCCAATATCATGACATGCAACTATCAACCATTAGAGTCAAATTCATAAACACCATTGTATTAAAAAATATTTTTTTAAAAATAATAATACATATGTCAATAATAAGTAAATATATATCTAGAATATTTTGGCTAATGTTTTAATATACATTTTAAATATAAAAGTAATATATTTTTATGAAAGTAAGATAATATATTTTCTATAAATTTTTATAAAAAATTGCCTAAAAAAAAAAAAAAAGGCTATATTTATTTAGTAAATGTAAGTACCAGTCATATTCAATATTTCTAAAAAAAAGAAAAAAAAAAAAATTAAAAGTAAAATAAAATTATAAATAATAATAAAACTGGTAAATTATAATACTGGTAGAACTTGGTGCTAAAGTGTTACCACTTGGAACAACATCAGTTGAGACAATCGTAAACCGGATTTATCAGAACATAGTAAAATTAATAAACATACTTTTTCATATTCAGTATTATCTTACTTTTTTGGTGTTATAGATGAATTTAATTCAGTTGTAATATTTGAGTTTGTTTGACCATTTTCGTCACCAACAGTCCATGGGTGCAACTCAAATGATGAATTTATACTACTACGAGCAGGTTTTCTTTGTTTACCCTAGCGGATGCGTCGACACCTATTCGATCGTGTCTCGACACTCCAATGTTGCGCTCAGTCGACAGCGATTTGAGAGCAATTCGACAGCATATATAAAACGTAATTCTCAAGCGCCGAATAAGAGAAATGAGTTAGAAAAATGAAAAATAAATGGAATATTAAAATAACAACAATTTAAACTGACAAAATCTGGACTTTTATATATTTTATAATAATAAAAAAGAGTTGAAATAATACATGATAAAGAGGTTAGGTTCAGACGATTCGTATATCTACTCCGGTCGAAAAGCAGTTGAGCCTTACAGGATTCATCGGTAATTGACTCGGTCATTATTACCGGAATATTTGGACACTGAATCGACAAGCATTCGACAGCAAATTGAGAGCTATCTAATTAATTGATTTTTCATTGTTTTTAATTGTTTAAAAATTATAAGACACTTTATTATTGATAATTTGGATGTTTTTTTTAATAAAATTAATAAAAAAAATATAAACAATTTGTTTAAATAAAAAAAAAAAAAATTGAAAAATGAATGAATTAGATATTTCTCAATTCGGTGTCGAAACGCGGTCGAAAGCCGGTCGAAAGCCTGTCGAAAGCCGGTCGAAACGGTGTCGAGACAGTGTCAACGCGCATACTGTATATTTAAAGTTGAAAATTTTTTTTTTTTATATTGTTTATTGTTGAGACGTTTTTAAATACTGATTTATTTTGTTTTTTTTTACTTATTTGTTATTAACAATTGAATTAAAAATTATTAAAAAAAAAAAAAAAATTTTTTTTTTTTTATTTAAACAAATTGTTTATATTTTTTTTATTAATTTTATTAAAAAAAACATCCAAATTATCAATAATAAAGTGTCTTATAATTTTTAAACAATTAAAAACAATGAAAAATCAATGAATTAGATAGCTCTCAATTTGCTGTCGAATGCTTGTCGATTCAGTGTCCAAATATTCCGGTAATAATGACCGAGTCAATTACCGATGAATCCTGTAAGGCTCAACTGCTTTTCGACCGGAGTAGATATACGAATCGTCTGAACCTAACCTCTTTATCATGTATTATTTCAACTCTTTTTTATTATTATAAAATATATAAAAGTCTAGATTTTGTCAGTTTAAATTGTTGTTATTTTAATATTCCATTTATTTTTCATTTTTCTAACTCATTTCTCTTATTCGGCGCTTGAGAATTACGTTTTATATATGCTGTCAAATTGCTCTCAAATCTCTGTCGACTGAGCGCAACATTAGAGTGTCAAGTCATCCGCTAGGGTATTTTTAGGAGTAACAATCCAACCATTTGGCTTTTTTTTTCTATAGAAAATTTGAAATAAATTATTAATCTTAAAATAATGAATGTGCTATTAATCTACCTCACAATATATAATGAATTTACCTTTCAGCTCTGACGGAACTACCCAACCGAATTGTTGGGTTCAATTTCGGTTTTTTCACAGTTTGGTTCTTCTATAGTTTTTTCACGGTTAGATAACCGTTTTTTAACCCAAAAAAAACGGTTGGAACTTGCGCAAACTCAACCCAAAATAACCGTTCTGAAAAGGGTTTAGATTCGGTTGCATTTTTCAGTCAGTTTAAACTCGGTTGAAAAAACCGAATTCAAACCGTTTAAAGAAAAGCTATTTTCTTTCCATGTTTATTGTTGGTTCAATTTTGGTTGAATTACGGTCATCGGTTTGATTCGGGTTTGGTTTGCGCAACATTCAACAGAACGTGAACGTTTTTTTTCGGTTTATTTACGGTTCTATAGTTCTGTTAGGGAGGTGTTAAAGTATATAAAGAATATATCGATAAAAATATATCGATTTGGTTCTGTATCATCGTTCGACAAAACCATGCTATACAAAAGAAAAAAAATAGTTTAACATAACAAAGTTTAAAAAAAACAATTAGTTAGAAAAAATTATTTTCATAAAAACTGATTAACACTCACTCAATATCTTCATCAATATAATCATAAACATTCTCAATATCAAAGTTGTCTAGAAAAAGTATAGTTATTAGACGTTTCAAAAAAAAAAATATTTTTTTTTTTCTTCTCCCACCCCTTAAAATGTTAGTACTCATCGAGACAAACCATGTACTATTTTTTTTTTTTTTTTTTTTTTTAATGTCGCTCATCGACTTTTAATATTTTCCATTTAAAATACATGTAACCAGAGTGCTCATTTCGTACTTTTGTTTATAACTTGATCAATTTTCAAGCTAGCGACCTCTATATAGTGACCTCTAGCTATTTCCTTGGCCTTAGCAAATCCTTTACCTCACTATTTTCTTGGCCTGAGCAAATGCCTGATCCTTCTCACATCCTATAAAAAAATTCCCTAGCTACTTCCTTGGCCTTAGCAAATCCTTGTCCTCACTATTTTCGAATAAATGGGGAGAGAGATATTTGGCCGTATTTGAAGAAGTATATTCATCCAGATACTAGTCGAATCTGTACTGATGGCGGTGCACAGTACCAAGGTGTTGAGAAATTATTCACCGAAGGTACTGTGCATTCTGTCACCAATCACAGTATTGGGCAGTATGTGGATGAAAATGATTCTTCAAATACGATCAATTCGTTGGAAAACCAAAATCGTCTGTTCAAGAATTCGATTATTAATCGAAGGACAGACAAACTCCTTCACCAGTACATTTGTCTATTTTATTATAGCCGCGAGTACTTGGAGAGGGAGTGCAAAGACGATTTTGGCTCTTGAATTACCCAATTCGTCGTTGACATCAAGCGGGTTTACCCAGGAAGAGTATATGGCGATTTGCAAGAGGGTTTGAAGATCATACCTTTCGAAATTCTTACTCCAGAATCGGAGGGAATTTCGGAAGATCTTCTCCCTCGCGAAAAGCAGAAGCAGGAAGTGGAGTCAGGAGAGGATGATTCTGAAGGAGAAAATGAGGATGAGGATGCAGATGAGTATGAATGTATGTATGAATGAATATGTATAAATGAGAGTATGAATGATGTATGAATGATGTAAGAATGTATATGTATCAATGAGTGTTTGAATGATGGGATGTGAGATATATGACCTCCACGTGGTACATCCTGGGTAACGCCAACATCATATCAATATTATTTTAATCATTTTAAAAAATAAAAAAATTAGTTATGATATCTTTGAGAATATTATAGATAGAAAAATATTTTATTATATATTTTTTTTTTTTTTCATTTAATGAGCTTAAGATATTGCAAACAAAAAAATTAAAAAATTTAATTTTTTTAATTTTTTGCGATTATGATATCTTGAAAAATATTAGAGATAGAGAAATGTTATATCGAACTTTTTTGTTATATTCGACGAGTTTTATATAGTCATAAAAAAATTTTATCATTCATTATTAAGACGCACTTACACAAAACGACGTAAAATGACCGATTTTTGACGGTTTATTGCAAATTTGACTACTTTGCGCATTCGTAGGAATTTTTTCCGTATTTTTCCGTAATCCTGAGCAAATTTCCTATAAGAAACCGATAAAAAAACATGTTGTCTCGGATATCGGAATCGTGCCCAAAATAAACCAAAACAAACCAAAATCCACCAAAATATATATATTTTTTTTTTTCTCAATCTGTCAGACTGATTATCAGATTGTGTTATTTGTTGTCAGTAAAAGTTGAAGTAATTATACTTTATTATTTCAATTATTCTTCAAATTATATTTTATTATCTATGAATATTGTGTTTTGTTGGACAAAGATTTTAAGAATAATAAATACAATGAGACCTGGTGGAGACCTCTCCATGAGATTCGGTACCAAGGCTACAAGAGAACTTCAACGTGTAATGGAAAATTCCCAGCAACTTGTCAATATTGCTTTAAATCATTCTCAAATACCTCAAGTGAGCGACTAGAAAATCACAGGTAAGCCATAAATAAATGATAAACTCATTATGTTTTTTATAATATTTATATTTCAACATTTGGATTTATTTTTAGAGTAAACTGTAAACCAATTGATGAACAAGCATCATTAACTGACAATAACAACATGTTCAACTTCTGTAATAAGTACTAAAGATTTAGAGTTAATTCTAAGTCATGATTTAGATACATCTGGTGCTGGTTCACAACCCATCTTTTTTGTACATCTAAAAAAAGAAAACTATCCAATACTAGATCTTTAAATCTATACTTTTTGTCTTTGACAGACAGTGACAAAAATAAGATTGATAAAGCTGTTTTGAACTTATTTGTCAGCTGTAATATTCTATTCAGCAAAGTTGACTCGAAGAATTTTTTAGAATTGGTCAAAGTCATGTGTCTTGCTTACAAGCCATTGCAAGCCATTATCACGAACTGAAATGGCAAGTGAATAGAGATGTGCGATAGTCCCCGATCATGGAGGTCTATATGGAGGATAATCTCTGAAAATTTACTGAGGATGACGGAATGGAGCAATTTAGTAACTGTATCGACCACTGACGACGCTAGTCTTGGTCAGTACCGAAGTCAAATTCATATGTTATTATTATTGTGTGGCTCAGTTAAAGTATTTTAAAAAATAAAATACATTTATTTATTTAAAAATTAATATTGTCTATGGATGCATCTAATTAATGAATGCCTAAAAATTATTTTTAAATAAGCAATTAGCTATACGGAAAGAGATTAACTCAAAAAAAGACAATTTATTAAACAATTTTTGCTGGATAAGATATCTTTTTTGCTGCGCATCTATTTTCGTAGATAATTTTTCTTTAAATGTTCAATAAATGAAAGCATGTAAATTATTTTTATATAGACAAATAGCTAAAAAATGAGATGGACCCAAAAAAAAAGATAATTTATTAAATAATTATTGCTGAGTAAAATATTTTTTTGAGTACATCTATTTTCTTAGATATATTTGTTTCTTATTTTTTAAATGATTATTGCACCCTATTTTTTCTTTTTAATATTTTACCCAGCAATAAGTATTTAATAAATTATTTTTTTTTTTGGGTCCATCTCATTCTGTAGCTATTTGTATATTTAAAATAATTTACATACTTTTATTTATTCAAAATTTAGAGAAACATGGCTAAGAAAATAGATGCAGCAGAAAAGGTATTTTATCCAGCAGAAATTGTTGAATAAATTGTCGTTTTTTGAGTTTTATCTTTTTTTTTAGCTATTTGTTTACTCATAAATAATAATCTTGACACAAAAATAAGTAGTAAACAAAAAAACATGTGATTTTGACTTCGGCACTAACTAAGAATAGCGCTATTAGTGGCCGATAGAGTTACTACATTGCTCCATTCCGTCATCCTCAACAGCTCCCTATCCTACTACATTGTGTGACGTCACAGATTACCCTCCTTGTAAAACTCCATGGTCCCCGATATATTTAATGGCCGATATTATATCGATATATTATCGCCGATATTTTTTGACCCCGATATATCGATATCCGATATTTTTAAGAAAATATCGTTGTTACCGACAAAAAAATTTTTTTTTGTTTATTAAAAAACAAACAAAAACAAACAAAATATCAACAATTTTTTAATGCTATAAATTATATGTAAAATGGATTTTTCAATAGGTGAATTACCAGGTAAGATAAATATACATTTAAGGCCTGTGTCGACTAGCATAGTTTTTCAACAAAGTTCTATGCCATAGCACTTTGGTCACTATATATCACCAAAAATGTTTTAGAAGTTCATAGTTCAGAGTTGAAAAATATTGTTGAATTAGTAATGTGTGAAGAATTGCACAAGAAAATAGAAAATGCAAATGATTCTCATGTTTGGTTGAAAGTAAAACATTTAGATCTTAGTGATAACTTCATTGAAACAATCGATGAAGGAATTAAATTATTGCCTCACATTGAGTCTTTAATTTTAAACAATAATTTATTGTCTGAAATATCGAATATCACGCTATTACCGATGTTATCAAAAATTCATTTAGCTTCGAATAGTTTTAGAAGTTTACCAGAAGATTTACATACTAAATTAGGAAATATAGTGTCTATAGACATATCACAAAATCAACTGAGTTCTCTCATTAGTTTTTCCAAACTATATTCACTTGAATGGCTTGATGTCAGCTGCAACAAAATTGAAGATATCAATGAAATCAAATACATCGGTTCGCTTCCTTGTTTAGAAAATTTACGCCTGACTGGTAATCTTGTTTCAACGATTATTGATTACAGAGTAAGAACATTAGAACCATTTGGAAAAAGAGCTGCTGATATTTGTCTTGATAATGAAAAACCTAATCAAAAAGAACTTGATACAGTTGCAGTATTACAGGCACTTCGAATTGCTAGAGAAGGAAAATTTCCTCTTTTTAACTCGGTGGATTCAACACTTTTTTCAGCTGAAGTTCCAAGGGCTTAAACAAAAAATGACAGTTTATAGCACAGCAAGAGTTGTTTATTGTACAACCCACTTTTCCAAGTAATCTTATGTTCGTGAAACAGATTGAACTGCTGTATACATAAATATTTGTTTATGTCAGTGAAAACTCGTAAGGGTAGATTGGTAAAATTACGATATCCGTGGTGACAAGATTTCATGATAGAAAGGAGACTGTTATGCCAAGCAAAAAAATATGGTTGAGACGGATTTTTATATCTTGCATAGTTTTCGAAGTATCCTGATGACAAAAAATTGAAATTGAAATTGTCAATTGTTATTTTTACTTTCTATAATTATAATTTGATTTAAAATAAGACAAAAATTATATTCAAATTTAATAAATTTTTTTACGTAGAAATACATTAGTGCTTAAAAAAAACAAATATCTTTGGTCGTTTTCAAGATACAAAGGCTTCAATACAAAATTTACTGATTTTTTTCTATAAATTTTTATTACGTGTATTTTTTATAGTAGAACTAAAAACTATGGTGCACTCGTTCAAATCGTAATAAATATGATTTATTTATTTTTATTAGGGAACTTTAATTTCTTATTGTTTTCGCTTTTCTTTCATGGTAGACCGCCCCCCTGAAAATTTTTTAAGCACAATCTAAGGATGCAAAACTTCGTAAAGAAGAAAACAAAAATAAGCACAAAAAAAATGGTTATTCGAAGATGCAAGTGACAAAATTCATTAAAATAAAGCTAAATATGTTTTAAGGTTGTTTACGGAGATCTGAAATCGCACCAGATTTTTTTTGTTTTGGTCTTATTTTTTTAATGAAATAATTATCTATATTGTCAATTTTTTTAAATTTTTTCTTGTGTGTTTTTTTTGAGATATTTACTGTCAAAGTTGACAACTTTAACACACAAGATATAGGTGTTATCTCATATTTTTATGTATTTTTATTAATAACTTTTTTAAAACGCACCAGAAAACGTTCAAATTTTAACAGTTTATAGTCCTAAGAACGACAAATTTTTTGATATAAATTTTTCTCATTTCGTCTGTTTCGTTTAATAAATATTCAAGTTTTAAAAACAGTAATTTATTGTTTTTTATGGTTTGTGCGCGTGGGGGACTCATAGTTCGGCATCACTGTTTGTCTCTCCTTCGTTGTTTTTCTCTGGCGGAAAGGGAAATCAACACACAGATACGGACATACACAAACATACAATAGGATTTTTTTTATAGTGTGAAATAGCAGTGTTTCACGATGTAAATTTTGAGTACTAGCATAGTATTAGTGTATATTAGTATATACACTAATACTACAGTAGTCAATATTTCAATCAGTAGCAGCACAAAAATCTTGGGGACCCGGACATAAAATATAACGTTACGGTATATAGCGTTTTTAAGCACAAATATTCATTCTACCTTGGTTTCGGAAAACAACCTTAAAGAAAAAACGTCTTCAAATAATGTAGATTTTAAGAAGAAAATATACATCTCAAATACTTCTAGAATGAAAAAATGCCTAATGAATGATCCAAATTTAAAATTAAAAAAAGAAAGACCCAAAAACTATAAAAAAAAATCGATATCAAAGATGAAAATTATCTCATTAGCAGACGACAGTGATGACAAAATTAAAATGAGAAAAAATTTAATAAAACTAAGTAAAGATACTAAATTTACTAAGGAAAATATATTTTTGATTGAACTAACTATGTGAAATGAAAAGGCGGAAAATTTCAAAGGAAAAAAAGGGGACGTATTAGCATTTAAAGAATTAAAAATAAATGAATATCAAAAAATTAAAAATATAACGACAAATTCAACAACAACTAAAACGTTAAGTACTAATTCAACCGAGGAAAAAAAGTAAAGTAAAATGAATAGAAACGAATATGACACTTTCATGTAGGGTTGTTAATTCATGGTTAGCGAGCCCATCGTGCTTTTACTTACCTCATCACATAACGATTTGAAATGGGTTGATTCGACTTGTCTTTGCGAGTACAATAAGCAGTTTCAGTGGCCGACCATTTAGGTGGAAAGACAGGGGGTGGCTAACGGTCAAAGTGGGTGGATGAGGCAAGTTAACTTACCTCATCGCATAACGATTCAAAATGGGCCCAAACGATTGTTATTGATGACTTGTATATGGAAATAACAATGGCCGACCATTTAGGTGGAAAGACAAGTGACGGCAAACGGTCAGAGTGGGTGGATGAGGTAAGTGAACTTACCTCATAGCATCACGATTTGAAATAAGTCAAATCGATTGATATTGATGCCCTAAACATGAAAATAATAATGGCCGACCATTCAGATGAAAAATTTTTGATGGCCGATCAAAAAACTGCAAAATTTAGAAAAAAAGAAAAAGTTTTTTGGTCGGCCATCAAAAATTTTCCACCTAAATGAACGGCCATTTTTATTTTCATATTCAGGGCATCAATACCAATCGATTGGGTCTATTTTGAATCGTGATGCGATGAGGTATGTTCACAGCAACCCTGCTGTTTACTCTCTTACTTATTCGTCGTGCTGTCTCATATTCTTTCAAGCACAATACTCAGTATTAGTTAGGGAGCCCATCGTGCTTTTACTTACCTCATCGCATCACGAGCTGAAATAGGTTAATTTGACTTGTCTTGGCGAGTACAATAAGCAGTTTCAGTGGCCGACCATTTGGGTGGGAAGACAAGTGGCGGCCAGCGGTCAAAGTGGGTGTATGAGGTATGAAAATTTACCTCATTGCATCACTCGTGGAAATAGGCCCGATCGATTGGTATTGATGCCCTGAACACGAAAATAACAATGGCCGACCATTTGGGTGGAAAGACAAGTGGCGGCCAGCGGTCAAAGTGGGTGTATGAGGTAAGTAAACTTACCTCATTGCATCACTCGTGGAAATAGGTCCAATCGCTTGGTATTGATGCCCTGAATACGAAAATAACAATGGCCGACCATTTGGGTGGAAAGACAAGCGGCGGCCAGCGGTCAAACTAAACTTACCTCATCGCATTAAAGTGGAAATAGGTCCAATCGATTGGTATTGATGCCCTGAATATAAAAATAACTATGGCCGACCATTTAGGTGGAAAGAAAAGTGGTGGTCGACGGTCAAAGTGGGCGGCCAACGGTCAAACTGAACTTACCTCATCGCAACACGATTTAAAATAGGTCCAATCGATTGATATTGATGCCCTGAATATAAAAATAATAATGGCCGACCATTTAGGTAGAAAGACAAGTGGTGGCCAGCGGTCAAACTGAACTTACCTCATCGCATCACGATTTTAAGTAGGTCCAATCGATTGGTATTGATCCCCTGAATATAAAAATAACAATGGCCGACCATTTAGGTGGAAAATTTTTGATGGCCGACCAAAAAACTTTTTTTTTTTTAAATTTTGAAGTTTTTTGGTCGGCCATCAAAAATTTTCCACCTAAATGGTCGGCCATTGTTATTTTTATATTCAGGGGATCAATACCAATCGATTGGACCTACTTAAAATCGTGATGCGATGAGGTAAGTTCAGTTTGACCGCTGGCCACCACTTGTCTTTCTACCTAAATGGTCGGCCATTATTATTTTTATATTCAGGGCATCAATATCAATCGATTGGACCTATTTTAAATCGTGTTGCGATGAGGTAAGTTCAGTTTGACCGTTGGCCGCCCACTTTGACCGTCGACCACCACTTTTCTTTCCACCTAAATGGTCGGCCATAGTTATTTTTATATTCAGGGCATCAATACCAATCGATTGGACCTATTTCCACTTTAATGCGATGAGGTAAGTTTAGTTTGACCGCTGGCCGCCGCTTGTCTTTCCACCCAAATGGTCGGCCATTGTTATTTTCGTATTCAGGGCATCAATACCAAGCGATTGGACCTATTTCCACGAGTGATGCAATGAGGTAAGTAAAAGCACGATGGGCTCCCTAACTATATACATGATTGCAACGTTTCACGATCATTTTTTTTTTCGATTACGGTAGTATGTGTGTCTATATGGATAGACGAAATTCCACACAACGAACGATAATTTAACAGTATAGCGAATAGATTTGGGATGTTGGGGCACCATAAATATTTTTTAAGTATAGGTAGATAGACGCCCTCTCGGACCTAAACTTGGTCCACCCTTGGTTTTTACTTTCGACCTTAATAATATATTATGTATAACAAATAAATGCTTAATTTTGTGTTATAATTTTTTGACCGCGTAGTTTTTTCCTAAATTAAAAATTAAATTTTAAGCCAACATTATTCAATCTCATTTATAGCGAGGTCAAGTATAATTTTTTTTATTTTATTTTATTTTATTTTATTTTTTTCAACAATTTAGATTTAACTACATGTATCGAAAATAAAATTTCTTCCTTGGTTTTAATTGTATCATTTTTTTTTTTATATCAAAAAATTAATTAATGACAAAACAAGTTACAATTTGACTACAATTTCGAATACTTGACGCTTTTTTTTTGTACAAAATACTTGTTTTTTGTTAGATATCACATCTTTTTGTATAGTTTTTTTTGTAACATACGCAATTCATATATCATCAAGTTTAATTTTTATTTATAATTATTTTACCGGTGTATCATTTGATGTTTATTATTTTTAATATACAATATTGCAATATTTATCATATATTCATATCTCAACTCTGCAGTACAGCCAACAAAAATGAGCGAGAGAGAAAAGGAAAAAAAAAAAAAAATTTATAATCTTATACCGTACTACCAACTTAACAAAATCAGAAATCTGGCTTTTCAGCAAAAAAATCGCATCCGTAATTTGATTGTTCAATAAAAAAAAAATAAGCCACTAAAAAATCTGATTTTTTTTTTAAAAAAAAGCTTGACATTGATTTATGGGATCATTACAAAACCCCGTATTTTTTAATTGACTCCATCATATTTTAATTGATACATAAATAATTGGGGACGGAAGGGTTCACCAATGTGTCGTGTATAATAAGGCACGGTAGTTACTGTTACACACACATATATATTTCCTTTCTCATACTTGACTCAAGGCACTACCGTGCCTATTGATATATGATAACTGGAAGCTGAACTCTGGCGTCAAAAGTGTCGCCGAGAGAGAAACGATTTGGGTGTGTTCTCCTCCTTGTCGGTACAGTTACGTCAACTACAGTTAAAGACCAGTATGTTGAGGCAGTCGAGTTCAATCATACATGTAATACTACTATATTTCTAATATGGCCCATTTGGATTTCCTTAGGCAAGAGCGACGACGATATTCGCAGAAACGTGAAAAATGAGAAAGAGTAGGGAGCGTAGGGAGCGAATCGTTATAACTCGACACCTCACTAACACTATAAGACCGACAGAACCTGCAGGAATGACAACAGGCAAAACGATAAATTCATATGATATACGTGAGAAAGTTAAAATAGTGTTGGTGAGTTGCCGAGTTAATTTGATACCCTCCCTATGCTCCCTACTCTTTCTCATTTTTTACGTTCCTAAAAAAAGAAAACCATATCGTCGACGCTCTTGCCTAAGGAGAAACTCCACTTATTGGAAAGATAGGATGTTAGCAATATAGTAGTATTACATATATGAGTTCAATCGAGTTTGTACACGTTATACGAGAACAAGATAGTGTATTTTTGTCAGTGTACATTATTATTTAAATTAAGATACAGACATGAAATTTACTCATTTTTTTATAGATTTTATTTCAAAATAAAAAATTGATCATAAATTGATCAAATATATAGTAGTAAAAGTGTATAAAAAAAAATAATGAAAAAAATTTAACTGATAATGCCAAATTACCAATGAAAGATAAAAAGATATTTCACAAAAGACTGAAATATCTTTCACATAATTGTATTAAAAAAAACCTTAAAAAAAATACTTTTATCAAAAACTAACAATAATTTTTGAACAATTAATACCAGAAACTCATAATTAGTCACTAATTTTTTTTTCATGAAATCAATAATAAATACCAAGTTGATGTATAGCAATAAGCAAAATTTACAATTGACCTTGACAATCGACTTTAAAGTTCCAGTATAGATTCATCTGAATCACTGATTGCTCCATTAATTTCTGTCTTTAGCGTTGCTAAAGTCATTGGTATTTCTGAAATTGAAATATCATTTAATATATTTAATAACACAACATTTATTTCAAGATTTGTTTTTAATACGTATTACAGAAATTCAAGATATTTAAACATTTTTTAATACAAAATTTAATACCTTCATTTTTCAGCGATCTAATAACATTAGATAGTTTGTCAAGTTTTTGATGTTTACGCTGTAGTTGTTTCTGAAGAGTTTTTATTTTTTTTTGGATAAGTTTCTTTATCCTTCAAAATTTTTTTTTGTATGCTGTCAGTTATCTGAAAATAATATAAGTATTTATGTGGATTAAAATTACTCCTATTATGAATGAAATAGATACAATAATATTTATCAATATATTTATACTTGTTGATCAGTTTTAACCGTATGCATCACGTTTGTTAGAGGTAAACCGTACTTGTGGTCTTGAAATATTTTACTTGTTGAAGGATGTTGTGAATCTTCACTAAGTTGTCTAATAAGTTTTTCTGAGTCAAATCATTGCTGGTATTGTCTTGAGGACAATCAGATAGTACCTGCAAT
>WSYQ01001592.1:0-14068 GCA_011426435.1 Lysiphlebus fabarum
TATTTAATGGCCGATATTATATCGATATATTATCGCCGATATTTTTTGACCCCGATATATCGATATCCGATATTTTTAAGAAAATATCGTTGTTACCGACAAAAAAATTTTTTTTTGTTTATTAAAAAACAAACAAAAACAAACAAAATATCAACAATTTTTTAATGCTATAAATTATATGTAAAATGGATTTTTCAATAGGTGAATTACCAGGTAAGATAAATATACATTTAAGGCCTGTGTCGACTAGCATAGTTTTTCAACAAAGTTCTATGCCATAGCACTTTGGTCACTATATATCACCAAAAATGTTTTAGAAGTTCATAGTTCAGAGTTGAAAAATATTGTTGAATTAGTAATGTGTGAAGAATTGCACAAGAAAATAGAAAATGCAAATGATTCTCATGTTTGGTTGAAAGTAAAACATTTAGATCTTAGTGATAACTTCATTGAAACAATCGATGAAGGAATTAAATTATTGCCTCACATTGAGTCTTTAATTTTAAACAATAATTTATTGTCTGAAATATCGAATATCACGCTATTACCGATGTTATCAAAAATTCATTTAGCTTCGAATAGTTTTAGAAGTTTACCAGAAGATTTACATACTAAATTAGGAAATATAGTGTCTATAGACATATCACAAAATCAACTGAGTTCTCTCATTAGTTTTTCCAAACTATATTCACTTGAATGGCTTGATGTCAGCTGCAACAAAATTGAAGATATCAATGAAATCAAATACATCGGTTCGCTTCCTTGTTTAGAAAATTTACGCCTGACTGGTAATCTTGTTTCAACGATTATTGATTACAGAGTAAGAACATTAGAACCATTTGGAAAAAGAGCTGCTGATATTTGTCTTGATAATGAAAAACCTAATCAAAAAGAACTTGATACAGTTGCAGTATTACAGGCACTTCGAATTGCTAGAGAAGGAAAATTTCCTCTTTTTAACTCGGTGGATTCAACACTTTTTTCAGCTGAAGTTCCAAGGGCTTAAACAAAAAATGACAGTTTATAGCACAGCAAGAGTTGTTTATTGTACAACCCACTTTTCCAAGTAATCTTATGTTCGTGAAACAGATTGAACTGCTGTATACATAAATATTTGTTTATGTCAGTGAAAACTCGTAAGGGTAGATTGGTAAAATTACGATATCCGTGGTGACAAGATTTCATGATAGAAAGGAGACTGTTATGCCAAGCAAAAAAATATGGTTGAGACGGATTTTTATATCTTGCATAGTTTTCGAAGTATCCTGATGACAAAAAATTGAAATTGAAATTGTCAATTGTTATTTTTACTTTCTATAATTATAATTTGATTTAAAATAAGACAAAAATTATATTCAAATTTAATAAATTTTTTTACGTAGAAATACATTAGTGCTTAAAAAAAACAAATATCTTTGGTCGTTTTCAAGATACAAAGGCTTCAATACAAAATTTACTGATTTTTTTCTATAAATTTTTATTACGTGTATTTTTTATAGTAGAACTAAAAACTATGGTGCACTCGTTCAAATCGTAATAAATATGATTTATTTATTTTTATTAGGGAACTTTAATTTCTTATTGTTTTCGCTTTTCTTTCATGGTAGACCGCCCCCCTGAAAATTTTTTAAGCACAATCTAAGGATGCAAAACTTCGTAAAGAAGAAAACAAAAATAAGCACAAAAAAAATGGTTATTCGAAGATGCAAGTGACAAAATTCATTAAAATAAAGCTAAATATGTTTTAAGGTTGTTTACGGAGATCTGAAATCGCACCAGATTTTTTTTGTTTTGGTCTTATTTTTTTAATGAAATAATTATCTATATTGTCAATTTTTTTAAATTTTTTCTTGTGTGTTTTTTTTGAGATATTTACTGTCAAAGTTGACAACTTTAACACACAAGATATAGGTGTTATCTCATATTTTTATGTATTTTTATTAATAACTTTTTTAAAACGCACCAGAAAACGTTCAAATTTTAACAGTTTATAGTCCTAAGAACGACAAATTTTTTGATATAAATTTTTCTCATTTCGTCTGTTTCGTTTAATAAATATTCAAGTTTTAAAAACAGTAATTTATTGTTTTTTATGGTTTGTGCGCGTGGGGGACTCATAGTTCGGCATCACTGTTTGTCTCTCCTTCGTTGTTTTTCTCTGGCGGAAAGGGAAATCAACACACAGATACGGACATACACAAACATACAATAGGATTTTTTTTATAGTGTGAAATAGCAGTGTTTCACGATGTAAATTTTGAGTACTAGCATAGTATTAGTGTATATTAGTATATACACTAATACTACAGTAGTCAATATTTCAATCAGTAGCAGCACAAAAATCTTGGGGACCCGGACATAAAATATAACGTTACGGTATATAGCGTTTTTAAGCACAAATATTCATTCTACCTTGGTTTCGGAAAACAACCTTAAAGAAAAAACGTCTTCAAATAATGTAGATTTTAAGAAGAAAATATACATCTCAAATACTTCTAGAATGAAAAAATGCCTAATGAATGATCCAAATTTAAAATTAAAAAAAGAAAGACCCAAAAACTATAAAAAAAAATCGATATCAAAGATGAAAATTATCTCATTAGCAGACGACAGTGATGACAAAATTAAAATGAGAAAAAATTTAATAAAACTAAGTAAAGATACTAAATTTACTAAGGAAAATATATTTTTGATTGAACTAACTATGTGAAATGAAAAGGCGGAAAATTTCAAAGGAAAAAAAGGGGACGTATTAGCATTTAAAGAATTAAAAATAAATGAATATCAAAAAATTAAAAATATAACGACAAATTCAACAACAACTAAAACGTTAAGTACTAATTCAACCGAGGAAAAAAAGTAAAGTAAAATGAATAGAAACGAATATGACACTTTCATGTAGGGTTGTTAATTCATGGTTAGCGAGCCCATCGTGCTTTTACTTACCTCATCACATAACGATTTGAAATGGGTTGATTCGACTTGTCTTTGCGAGTACAATAAGCAGTTTCAGTGGCCGACCATTTAGGTGGAAAGACAGGGGGTGGCTAACGGTCAAAGTGGGTGGATGAGGCAAGTTAACTTACCTCATCGCATAACGATTCAAAATGGGCCCAAACGATTGTTATTGATGACTTGTATATGGAAATAACAATGGCCGACCATTTAGGTGGAAAGACAAGTGACGGCAAACGGTCAGAGTGGGTGGATGAGGTAAGTGAACTTACCTCATAGCATCACGATTTGAAATAAGTCAAATCGATTGATATTGATGCCCTAAACATGAAAATAATAATGGCCGACCATTCAGATGAAAAATTTTTGATGGCCGATCAAAAAACTGCAAAATTTAGAAAAAAAGAAAAAGTTTTTTGGTCGGCCATCAAAAATTTTCCACCTAAATGAACGGCCATTTTTATTTTCATATTCAGGGCATCAATACCAATCGATTGGGTCTATTTTGAATCGTGATGCGATGAGGTATGTTCACAGCAACCCTGCTGTTTACTCTCTTACTTATTCGTCGTGCTGTCTCATATTCTTTCAAGCACAATACTCAGTATTAGTTAGGGAGCCCATCGTGCTTTTACTTACCTCATCGCATCACGAGCTGAAATAGGTTAATTTGACTTGTCTTGGCGAGTACAATAAGCAGTTTCAGTGGCCGACCATTTGGGTGGGAAGACAAGTGGCGGCCAGCGGTCAAAGTGGGTGTATGAGGTATGAAAATTTACCTCATTGCATCACTCGTGGAAATAGGCCCGATCGATTGGTATTGATGCCCTGAACACGAAAATAACAATGGCCGACCATTTGGGTGGAAAGACAAGTGGCGGCCAGCGGTCAAAGTGGGTGTATGAGGTAAGTAAACTTACCTCATTGCATCACTCGTGGAAATAGGTCCAATCGCTTGGTATTGATGCCCTGAATACGAAAATAACAATGGCCGACCATTTGGGTGGAAAGACAAGCGGCGGCCAGCGGTCAAACTAAACTTACCTCATCGCATTAAAGTGGAAATAGGTCCAATCGATTGGTATTGATGCCCTGAATATAAAAATAACTATGGCCGACCATTTAGGTGGAAAGAAAAGTGGTGGTCGACGGTCAAAGTGGGCGGCCAACGGTCAAACTGAACTTACCTCATCGCAACACGATTTAAAATAGGTCCAATCGATTGATATTGATGCCCTGAATATAAAAATAATAATGGCCGACCATTTAGGTAGAAAGACAAGTGGTGGCCAGCGGTCAAACTGAACTTACCTCATCGCATCACGATTTTAAGTAGGTCCAATCGATTGGTATTGATCCCCTGAATATAAAAATAACAATGGCCGACCATTTAGGTGGAAAATTTTTGATGGCCGACCAAAAAACTTTTTTTTTTTTTAAATTTTGAAGTTTTTTGGTCGGCCATCAAAAATTTTCCACCTAAATGGTCGGCCATTGTTATTTTTATATTCAGGGGATCAATACCAATCGATTGGACCTACTTAAAATCGTGATGCGATGAGGTAAGTTCAGTTTGACCGCTGGCCACCACTTGTCTTTCTACCTAAATGGTCGGCCATTATTATTTTTATATTCAGGGCATCAATATCAATCGATTGGACCTATTTTAAATCGTGTTGCGATGAGGTAAGTTCAGTTTGACCGTTGGCCGCCCACTTTGACCGTCGACCACCACTTTTCTTTCCACCTAAATGGTCGGCCATAGTTATTTTTATATTCAGGGCATCAATACCAATCGATTGGACCTATTTCCACTTTAATGCGATGAGGTAAGTTTAGTTTGACCGCTGGCCGCCGCTTGTCTTTCCACCCAAATGGTCGGCCATTGTTATTTTCGTATTCAGGGCATCAATACCAAGCGATTGGACCTATTTCCACGAGTGATGCAATGAGGTAAGTAAAAGCACGATGGGCTCCCTAACTATATACATGATTGCAACGTTTCACGATCATTTTTTTTTTCGATTACGGTAGTATGTGTGTCTATATGGATAGACGAAATTCCACACAACGAACGATAATTTAACAGTATAGCGAATAGATTTGGGATGTTGGGGCACCATAAATATTTTTTAAGTATAGGTAGATAGACGCCCTCTCGGACCTAAACTTGGTCCACCCTTGGTTTTTACTTTCGACCTTAATAATATATTATGTATAACAAATAAATGCTTAATTTTGTGTTATAATTTTTTGACCGCGTAGTTTTTTCCTAAATTAAAAATTAAATTTTAAGCCAACATTATTCAATCTCATTTATAGCGAGGTCAAGTATAATTTTTTTTATTTTATTTTATTTTATTTTATTTTTTTCAACAATTTAGATTTAACTACATGTATCGAAAATAAAATTTCTTCCTTGGTTTTAATTGTATCATTTTTTTTTTTATATCAAAAAATTAATTAATGACAAAACAAGTTACAATTTGACTACAATTTCGAATACTTGACGCTTTTTTTTTGTACAAAATACTTGTTTTTTGTTAGATATCACATCTTTTTGTATAGTTTTTTTTGTAACATACACAATTTATATATCATCAAGTTTAATTTTTATTTATAATTATTTTACCGGTGTATCATTTGATGTTTATTATTTTTAATATACAATATTGCAATATTTATCATATATTCATATGTCAACTCTGCAGTGCAGCCAACAAAAATGAGCAAGAGAGAAAAGAAAAAAAAAAAAATTTATAATCTTATACCGTACTACCAACTTAACAAAATCAGAAATCTGGTTTTTCAGCCAAAAAATCGCAACCGTTAATTTGATTGTTCAATAAAAAAAAAAATAAGCCACTAAAAAATCTGATTTTTTTTTTAAAAAAAAGCTTGACATTGATTTATGGGATCATTACAAAACCCCGTATTTTTTAATTGATTCCATCATATTTTAATTGATACATAAATAATTGGGGACGGAAGGGTTCACCAATGTGTCGTGTATAATAAGGCACGGTAGTTACTGTTACACACACATATATATTTCCTTTCTCATACTTGACTCAAGGCACTACCGTGCCTATTGATATATGATAACTGGAAGCTGAACTCTGGCGTCAAAAGTGTCGCCGAGAGAGAAACGATTTGGGTGTGTTCTCCTCCTTGTCGGTACAGTTACGTCAACTACAGTTAAAGACCAGTATGTTGAGGCAGTCGAGTTCAATCATACATGTAATACTACTATATTTCTAATATGGCCCATTTGGATTTCCTTAGGCAAGAGCGACGACGATATTCGCAGAAACGTGAAAAATGAGAAAGAGTAGGGAGCGTAGGGAGCGAATCGTTATAACTCGACACCTCACTAACACTATAAGACCGACAGAACCTGCAGGAATGACAACAGGCAAAACGATAAATTCATATGATATACGTGAGAAAGTTAAAATAGTGTTGGTGAGTTGCCGAGTTAATTTGATACCCTCCCTATGCTCCCTACTCTTTCTCATTTTTTACGTTCCTAAAAAAAGAAAACCATATCGTCGACGCTCTTGCCTAAGGAGAAACTCCACTTATTGGAAAGATAGGATGTTAGCAATATAGTAGTATTACATATATGAGTTCAATCGAGTTTGTACACGTTATACGAGAACAAGATAGTGTATTTTTGTCAGTGTACATTATTATTTAAATTAAGATACAGACATGAAATTTACTCATTTTTTTATAGATTTTATTTCAAAATAAAAAATTGATCATAAATTGATCAAATATATAGTAGTAAAAGTGTATAAAAAAAAATAATGAAAAAAATTTAACTGATAATGCCAAATTACCAATGAAAGATAAAAAGATATTTCACAAAAGACTGAAATATCTTTCACATAATTGTATTAAAAAAAACCTTAAAAAAAATACTTTTATCAAAAACTAACAATAATTTTTGAACAATTAATACCAGAAACTCATAATTAGTCACTAATTTTTTTTTCATGAAATCAATAATAAATACCAAGTTGATGTATAGCAATAAGCAAAATTTACAATTGACCTTGACAATCGACTTTAAAGTTCCAGTATAGATTCATCTGAATCACTGATTGCTCCATTAATTTCTGTCTTTAGCGTTGCTAAAGTCATTGGTATTTCTGAAATTGAAATATCATTTAATATATTTAATAACACAACATTTATTTCAAGATTTGTTTTTAATACGTATTACAGAAATTCAAGATATTTAAACATTTTTTAATACAAAATTTAATACCTTCATTTTTCAGCGATCTAATAACATTAGATAGTTTGTCAAGTTTTTGATGTTTACGCTGTAGTTGTTTCTGAAGAGTTTTTATTTTTTTTTGGATAAGTTTCTTTATCCTTCAAAATTTTTTTTTGTATGCTGTCAGTTATCTGAAAATAATATAAGTATTTATGTGGATTAAAATTACTCCTATTATGAATGAAATAGATACAATAATATTTATCAATATATTTATACTTGTTGATCAGTTTTAACCGTATGCATCACGTTTGTTAGAGGTAAACCGTACTTGTGGTCTTGAAATATTTTACTTGTTGAAGGATGTTGTGAATCTTCACTAAGTTGTCTAATAAGTTTTTCTGAGTCAAATCATTGCTGGTATTGTCTTGAGGACAATCAGATAGTACCTGCAATTTATCAACAATTTCATAAATAAGTTGTATATCAAAACGTTGATTTCAAATAAAAGAATTGAATACAATATAATCAATAACATGACTTACGTTTGACTGGCATATATATAATATAAAAAGGTAAATACCTGTGAAATGAGAGGTTATGATTTGGGGTCCAGACATTTTTACAATTTTTAACACAACAATAATACACCATTTTTTTTTTCAAACGTCGAATAATTCCCATATTATTTTCATTATCATTTTTAGTAAAATGATCACTACAAATTCGTGAACTTTTGTTGACATTGTGATTTCTACATGGCACAACATTAAGCCAAGAATTTAAAAGTGATGGATTAGACCATGGAAACCTTCATGGGAAACAATTTATTAATGGACTATGTCAAATTAATTGTCTATTTTCTGCTAGTAAATTATATTCATGTATGTTTAATAAAAAATAATATTATTAAAACATCACTGGCATATATATAATATAAAAAGGTAAATACCTGTGAAATGAGAGGTTATGATTTGGGGTCCAGACATTTTTACAATTTTTAACACAACAATAATACACCATTTTAAAATCATTATAAGATTTACTACAGATATTAAGTCTATTCTTTTCATTTTTGTATTTTTTTATATTGTTGAATTATATAATAAATATTTATAATCTCATTATGATTCTCATATCTACGCAATGTCATACGTACTTTGTATTGCTTGGTATGTACGTTGATTGTGCGCTTGCGTGAGTGAGAGGGAAATACACCCAAATGTTGCTATCTCTGGCGACACTCCCGTGCATTGGCTAAGCATAGGAGTTCAGCTTCCAGTTATATTATATTTCAGTGAGTATGAAACGGCCAAAAAGATTAGGAGTACAGAAGGAGTAACTCGCCTCGAAAATGTCAGCCTTGTTTGTTACTTAAGGTAGACTGTCATGACTTCCTTTGTGTCCGCATATGTGTAATATTACATATGTGTGCGTCCGGCGTATTCTATATTTATCTCTTTTTTCATTCGTTAAAAAAGAAATGAATACTCTTTTGCCGGACGCAAAAGAAGTCATGACAGTCTATCTTAAAAAAAAATTTTCATTTTTTACTGGTAAAAAACCCAGTAAAAATCCAGTTATTGACCGGTAAAAAAACCGTATTCACAACTATGAATAAATATTCAACATTCACAGGCTCGAATCATGGTCCAACAATATAAATAAAAACAAAGAATTTAAAAAGTTAGATATAAGCGATTCCGGATATGAAGATGATCCATTAGAAGAAACAAGCAGAATGAATGAAAATTATGTTAACTTTACGCATTACAACAATGAAAAATGAAAAAAATTTCTATTCACGATTTCCATATACAAAAAAAAAAAAATTAAAATTCCCCCGGCAGGGCAGACATCTTAATTTTTTATTAGTAAGAATTAAAAATATAAATATATTTATCGAAAGGCAAGTGTAAGAAAGGATAATATATCATGGTACAAAGAGTACCGGTAAAGCAGGGCGCAGCCTAACTTGACTATACTGTGAATCGAGGCAAGCGTTTGGGTGCATTTCTTTAAGGGATTTGGACGATTTTTTTCCGAATAAGAGAATGAGATGAAATTTATACAGTAGATTCTTGAAATACTAATACATTTTCTGTAATTTTTTGGTAATTGTTTGGAAGCTTGTTAATTTTTTATTAATTTTTAAAGTTGACAACTTTTAACATGGGCTCTTATAGAGAATACGATTTTGTCAATATAAATAGTTCATGAAAACACAATATCTCTGATCGACAATATGACATCGCGACAAAAAACCTTTTGGGTTATAAAATAAGACAAAACAAAACATATGAAAAAAAAACCAAAGGGGTTTGGAGCTTAGTTTTTTTATAATTAATAATTAAAGTATGTAAAAATTCATTTATTTTACTATCTTTCATGGCTTATGCTGAAACGTCATATACACTTGGCAACATCAGATATTCCGCCATCTTGTGGCGCGCAAGTTTAAAAGTGTCAATGTTAACTTGTTAAAGGCATATTATATGACTTACATAAAATAACTGTGTAAATGCATTTATTTACAACAATTAAATCAAATATTAATTCAAAATAATAAAATAATAAATAAATAAAATTATAAATAAAAAGTTAAAATATTAGAAAGCATGCAAATAATGACAAAAAAAACAAAATTTTATTTTAAACTTTATTTATAAACTTATAAAAAACTTATGATGACAAGAAACAATAATATTTTTTCATTTATTTATTTTTAATAAACATTTTTAAATATCAGTCTTGCCACATATATATTTTGTTATTTTTATCATCACCATTTATATTTTGCTCCATGTTTCATACTACTCTTATGCTTTATGTTTATTATGCTTTTGACAGATACAGTATATACACTACCACATATTAGAAATACACCAACACGACAATACACCATATAAAACAAGTGTGCCAATACTTTTTTTTTTTTGCGCTGTTGCACGATTTTCATGATATTTTTAATTACCAATAATAAGCTTTTAAACATTGAAAATTGATAGTAAATGTATCAATAATTATTAATTTAATTTTATTATACGATAACAAACAGATAAAATAGATGTTTTTTTGAAAAAAAAAAGAGGTTTTTTTGGTTTTTAGCAGTTGGTAATAGCTGTTGGGCCAATGTATAAGAGATAGGCCGTATCCCCTCTTTTTTACCCTCAAAAAAATCGTCCAAATCCCTTAAGGACTGTGTCGACTAGCATAGTTTTTCAACAAAGTTCTATGCCATAGCGCTTTGGTCACTATATGTCACCAAAAACTCACTAAAAAATGGCCGCTGAGGACCAGGGTTGTTGAAATGGAGGGTTTTTGAGTTGTTTACAATTATCCATGGATAAAAAGTTTAAAACGTTTAAAACAGGATAAAACGGATAAAACTCACCTGATCTCTCGTAGGCTCAAACTTTCCCTCTTACCGACTATACTTACGCTCCTAACCTGTCAAACAATTGTTGTTTATTTGATAAACATTAATAATAACAAGTTTATAAAATTTATAAACATAATATTTATATCATTTATTTATGAACAAATTTGATGATCATATATTTAAAAAAAAACATATTAATAACAACAAATTCATTTAGGTTCGTTTGTTTGTGTTTGTGGCAGTTCCCTATTTTGCCACTAGATAGCGACGTCTTATACAAATGGATAAAACTAAGGATGTTTTAAACTATGTTTTAAACATAGTTTTAAACATTGTTTAAAACATTATGTTTTATACATTAACAACCCTGCTGAGGACTATGCTGGAAAAATGCTGCGAGCATTTTGGGCATAGTTCTACTAAATTCACACTCATTTTTTTAGATGCAGCCAACTTTAAAAAAAAAAAAAAATGCGGCATTTATAGCTTCTTTGTTGTTCTTTGTTTACAGTTGTTTACAGTCTACATTAATATTTTCCGTTTCTGAAAAAAGAAGACCATATCGTCGACTAAAGAGATTCGAATCGGCCATATTAGCAATATAGTAGTATTACATATATGATTGAAGGTAGGTATCGCGTATAGGGATGTGCGATATCAGCCGATATATCGAAGGACCCGAAATTCTTGCCCAGTATCGACGATATTTTTATTCGATATCGGTAGGCACCAAAGATCAAATATTCGATATCATTTTTCAAATATCGTTACGAAAATATCGACCGACTTTACCAGCTGTAAAACTAGAATCTTATTACTAACGGGGAACAGAGTAAGTGTTTTTCTTTATTCATAAAATTTTCCTTATTAACTAATTATTTACGCTCGTTCATACTAAATTTTTTTTAAAGTCAATTAAAACAAATTTATATTTCCATAAACAACCTAGGAAATTATTATAAACTAACTTTATGATGACGTTATTTAAAAAATTGATTGTAGATGAAATTCTTTTAATATTTAATATATTATGATTAAAAAGTGTCGACTAAATTAATATTTCAAATAAATCGTATTATGTGTTTATTATTATTATTATTATGTTTATTTAATTATAAAAAATTTTATATTTTTACTCTCATTACCTGCATAATTTGTATCCACTTTTTGGCTAAAAATTCATTATGGGAAGACTTAATTTTATACGAACTTTTGAACAATCCATAACTAACTCAACTTATTCAACCGTTACTCTACAGTTGCAGCAATATGATTCAAAAATCATGCAACCCTACGACAACCCGTACCTAACTCGCGTATGTACGGTCTGGTTTGCGCACATTCCAGCCATAGATTAACGGTCATCCGACCATTAAATAACGTAATTTAAACTTAACCCTAAAATAACTCGATTCCAACCCACGGAAATGGGTTGAGTCGTATCGTTAGGCAGTGATGGGTAGATTTGTGGAGGATCCAAGAAGACTAGAGACCAGGAGAATAAACTTTAGTGGAGGGGGTGTCCTAGAATACGGCGGCTATGTAGAGTGCGCCACTTTTACTCCTGAACGGCGCACTACGTAAAGCGCAGTTTTTTATCCCTGTACACCTCAGCCCACCGGCCCAATACTCGAGTCGTCAGTAAATAAACGTCAAAATCTCATTGTGATTGTTATTTAAATTGCAATAAACTAATCCTTATTGCTGTATGAAAAATTCAACTTTGTGATTATTTTTTAAACAATTCTTGAAGGCAAAAGTGGTATCGTTATTAGTTATTATGGCAAATAACACATCGACAATATCAATACTCGTTGATCCAGACATAAGCATAAAAGTAATTTAAATTTTTATTTTTCATAATTGAAACTTTTAACTTGTTATATTTTTCAATGTACTATTATTTTCAGATAAAAATTAAAAATAAATGTTTTAACAACTTTGATGGCATTGATGAAGTAAGGTCTCTTCAAGACATTTTATCTCTTAAAATGAATGATAAAACAAGAAAAGAAGAAAAAGAATGTCGTAAGATAGCAAAGCTTGTGAATCCTTTATCCAAACTTAACAATCAACGTACAAAATTACCACAATCACCAAAACAGAAAACAGTCTTACATCAAATAAAAAAATCATCTTTAATAAACAAAAGACGAGTACCAAGACAAACAAGTTTAAAAAGATTATGATTGATAATATGTATTGTCTGTTGTATTTTTAGTAGTTAAATAGTAAAATGATTATTTTATTGATTTTATAAGATTTACGGATAATAACAATTGATTGTTAATGAAAAAAAATTGAAGTTCATCTTTTTTATCATTTAAAAAAAAATCACTCAATAATTTAGTGTATTAGATACAACTTCAAATAATATTTATAATTCTGCAATGTTGCTATACAATTGATTATAAGTAATATAAAATTTAGGTTTGATTTTGAATCAATACAAATTGATAATTATTATAAAAACTAAAAAAGTAAGTTAGTGTATGAATAAGAATAAGTTAGTGAAATATACAATTCATGATATATATCTGCTCACATGCAGACTTTCAAAAAATTATAATGCGATCTCAAAATATTTGAAAGATCTTGCTACAAGACGTTTTTTTTTTCGTTTTACCCATCTTTTTTATTTATCAATTATTGATTTCTAGAAAAAAACGTTAATAAAATTAATAAAGTAAAACGTTTATTTGGCATAGTTACAATTCAATTCTTAAAAAATGGAGCAAAATAATACACATACTTATACTTATTATTTGTAGATAAATTTTTCAATATAGGTATTTTAGTATTGGTATACAGCTTGATTAATACAAAAAATAATCACAAAGTTGAATTTTTCGTACAGCAATAAGGATTAGTTTATTGCAATTTAAATAACAATCACAATGAGATTTTGACGTTTATTTACTGACGACTCGAGTATAGGGTGGGCTGAGGTGTACAGGGATAAAAAACTGCGCTTTACGTAGTGCGCCGTTCAGGAGTAAAAGTGGCGCACTCTACATAGCCGCCGTATTCTAGGACACTAAATGTTACCCCCTCCACTGAAGTTTATTCTCCTGGTCACTAGTCTTCTTGCTTTCGTATGATACGTATGATACGTATGATACTGTATGATACGTATAATATGTATAGAGTCGCAAGTGCCCTCGTTTTTTTATTAATTGAAGTAATCATATACAATACTTTGTATTACCTTTTTTTTGTCAACGTTGAAACTACTCTATGCACGTTGACTCTGTCTCGACACCGTTTCGATCACGTTTCGCCAGCGTTCTGACCGGCTTCCGACAGGCTTTCGACACCGAAGTGCTAGGGTTGTTAATTTATTTGTTAATTTCCAAAAAAGTTTGGAACTCACCTGGTTTGCTTATGCTGCAATAATATATTTTAATTTAATTTTAATTGTTGTCAATTAAATAATTCAGCTATGTCCTAAAAATAATCAAACAGACGAATAAATATTATATAATAAAAATTACTAGTGTAAT
>WSYQ01001593.1:0-47557 GCA_011426435.1 Lysiphlebus fabarum
CTGGAATTGACTTTTGTATTTTGCCAAGTCTGTGCTTAGGGACGTCGGTTCGTCACTGTTAGTCACCAAGAAGGTTGGTGGTGTAAGACTGGATATTATTTTTATTATTATAAACCGTAAAATATTTTTAAATAAAATTACTTTAATATAAATCTTCACTTCCATCACTTTTAGCAAATTTGAAATTATTTTCATTATTATAAACCGTGAAAATATTTTTAAATAAAATTACTTTTATATAAATCTTCACTTTCATCACTTATAGCAAATTTAAAATTTTATTTTAATATCATAAACCGTGAAAATATTTTTAAATAAAATAACTTTTATATGAATCTTCACTTCCATCACTTTTAGCAAATTCACCAAGAAGGTTGGTGGTTTAAGACTGAAATTGACTTTTGTATTTTTCACAGTTGACGCTCATTGACGTCGGTTCGTCACTGTTAGTCACCAAGAAGGTTGGTGCTGTAAGACTGAAATTGACTTTTGGATTTTGCCAAGTTGATGCTCAGTGACGTCGGTTCGTCACTGTTAGTCACCAAGAAGGTTGGTAGTTTAAGACTGGATATTATTTTTATTATTATAAACCGAAAAATATTTTTAAATAAAATTACTTTTATATAAATCTTCACTTCCATCGCTTTTAGCAAATTTGAAATTATTTTTATTATTATAAACCGTAAAAATATTTCTGAATAAAATTACTTTTATATAAATCTTCACTTCCATCATTTTTAGCAAATTTAAAATTATTTTTATTATCATAGACCGTAAAAATATTTCTGAATAAAATTACTTTTATATAAATCTTCACTTCCATCACTTTTAGCAAATTTGAAATTATTTTTATTATTATAAACCGTAAAAATATTTTTAAATGAAATTACTTCTATATAAATCTTCACTTTTATCACTTATAGCAAATTTAAAATTTTATTTTAATATTATAAACCGTGAAAATATTTTTAAATAAAATTACTTTCATATAAATCTTCACCTCTATCACTTTTAGCAAATTTAAAATTATTTTTATTATCATACACCGTAAAAATATTTCTGAATAAAATTACTTTTATGTAAATCTTCACTCCCATCACTATTAGCAAATTCACCAAGAAGGTTGGTGGTGTAAGACTGAAATTGAATTTTGTATTTTGCCAACTTGGTGCTCAGTGACGTCGGTTCGTCACTGGTAGTCACCAAGAAGGTTGGTGGTGTAAAACTGGAATTGACTTTTGTATTTTGCCAAGTCTGTGCTCAGGGACGTCGGTTCGTCACTGTTAGTCACCAAGAAGGTTGATGGTGTAAGACTGGATATTATTTTTATTAATATAATCCGTAAAAATATTTTTAAATAAAATTACTTTTATATAAATCTTCAATTTTATCACTTATAGCAAATTTAAAATTATTTTTATTATCATAGACCGTAAAAATATTTCTGAATAAAATTACTTTTATATAAATCTTCACTTCCATCATTTTTAGCAAATTCACCAAGAAAGTTGGTGGTGTAAGACTGGAATTGACTTTCGTATTTTTCACGGTTGACGCTCATTGACGTCGGTTCGTCACTGTTAGTAACCAAGAAAGTTGGTGGTGTAAGACTGGAATTGACTTCTGTATTTCGCGAAATTGGTGCACAGTGACGTCGGTTCGTCACTGTTAGTCACCAAGAAGGTTGGTGCTGTAAGACTATAATTGACTTTTGTATTTTGCCAACTTGGTGCTCAGTGACGTCGGTTCGTCACTGTTAGTCACCAAGAAGGTTGGTGGTGTAAAACTGGAATTGACTTTTGTATTTTGCCAAGTCTGTGCTTAGGGACGTCGGTTCGTCACTGTTAGTCACCAAGAAGGTTGGTGGTGTAAGACTGGATATTATTTTTATTATTATAAACCGTAAAATATTTTTAAATAAAATTACTTTAATATAAATCTTCACTTCCATCACTTTTAGCAAATTTGAAATTATTTTCATTATTATAAACCGTGAAAATATTTTTAAATAAAATTACTTTTATATAAATCTTCACTTTCATCACTTATAGCAAATTTAAAATTTTATTTTAATATCATAAACCGTGAAAATATTTTTAAATAAAATAACTTTTATATGAATCTTCACTTCCATCACTTTTAGCAAATTCACCAAGAAGGTTGGTGGTTTAAGACTGAAATTGACTTTTGTATTTTTCACAGTTGACGCTCATTGACGTCGGTTCGTCACTGTTAGTCACCAAGAAGGTTGGTGCTGTAAGACTGAAATTGACTTTTGGATTTTGCCAAGTTGATGCTCAGTGACGTCGGTTCGTCACTGTTAGTCACCAAGAAGGTTGGTAGTTTAAGACTGGATATTATTTTTATTATTATAAACCGAAAAATATTTTTAAATAAAATTACTTTTATATAAATCTTCACTTCCATCGCTTTTAGCAAATTTGAAATTATTTTTATTATTATAAACCGTAAAAATATTTCTGAATAAAATTACTTTTATATAAATCTTCACTTCCATCATTTTTAGCAAATTTAAAATTATTTTTATTATCATAGACCGTAAAAATATTTCTGAATAAAATTACTTTTATATAAATCTTCACTTCCATCACTTTTAGCAAATTTGAAATTATTTTTATTATTATAAACCGTAAAAATATTTTTAAATGAAATTACTTCTATATAAATCTTCACTTTTATCACTTATAGCAAATTTAAAATTTTATTTTAATATTATAAACCGTGAAAATATTTTTAAATAAAATTACTTTCATATAAATCTTCACCTCTATCACTTTTAGCAAATTTAAAATTATTTTTATTATCATACACCGTAAAAATATTTCTGAATAAAATTACTTTTATGTAAATCTTCACTCCCATCACTATTAGCAAATTCACCAAGAAGGTTGGTGGTGTAAGACTGAAATTGAATTTTGTATTTTGCCAACTTGGTGCTCAGTGACGTCGGTTCGTCACTGGTAGTCACCAAGAAGGTTGGTGGTGTAAAACTGGAATTGACTTTTGTATTTTGCCAAGTCTGTGCTCAGGGACGTCGGTTCGTCACTGTTAGTCACCAAGAAGGTTGATGGTGTAAGACTGGATATTATTTTTATTAATATAATCCGTAAAAATATTTTTAAATAAAATTACTTTTATATAAATCTTCAATTTTATCACTTATAGCAAATTTAAAATTTTATTTTAATATGATAAACCGTGAAAATAATTTTAAATAAAATTACTTTTATATAAATCTTCACTTCCATCACTTTTAGCAAATTCACCAAGAAGGTTGGTGGTGTAAGACTGGAATTGTATTTTGTATTTCGCCAAGTTTGTGCTCAGTGACGTCGGTTCGTCACTGTTAGTCACCAAGAAGGTTGGTGGTGTAAGATTGGATATTATTTTCATTATTATGAACCGTGAAAATATTTTTAAATGAAATTACTTTTATATAAATCTTTACTTCCATCACTTTTAGCAAATTCACCAAGAAAGTTGGTGGTGTAAGACTGGATTTGACTTTTGTATTTTCCTAAGTTGGTGCTCAGTGACGTCGGTTCGTCACTGTTAGTCACCAAGAAGGTTGGTGCTGTAAGACTATAATTGACTTTTGGATTTTGCCAAGTTGATGCTCAGTGACGTCGGTTCGTCACTGTTAGTCACCAAGAAAGTTGGTGGTGTAAGACTGAATATTATTTTTATTATGCTAAACCGTAAAATATTTTTAAATAAAATTACTTTTATATAAATCTTCAATTTTATCACTTATAGCAAATTTAAAATTTTATTTTAATATGATAAACCGTGAAAATAATTTTAAATAAAATTACTTTTATATAAATCTTCACTTCCATCACTTTTAGCAAATTCACCAAGAAGGTTGGTGGTGTAAGACTGGAATTGTATTTTGTATTTCGCCAAGTTTGTGCTCAGTGACGTCGGTTCGTCACTGTTAGTCACCAAGAAGGTTGGTGGTGTAAGATTGGATATTATTTTTATTATTATGAACCGTGAAAATATTTTTAAATGAAATTACTTTTATATAAATCTTTACTTCCATCACTTTTAGCAAATTCACCAAGAAAGTTGGTGGTGTAAGACTGGATTTGACTTTTGTATTTTCCTAAGTTGGTGCTCAGTGACGTCGGTTCGTCACTGTTAGTCACCAAGAAGGTTGGTGCTGTAAGACTATAATTGACTTTTGGATTTTGCCAAGTTGATGCTCAGTGACGTCGGTTCGTCACTGTTAGTCACCAAGAAAGTTGGTGGTGTAAGACTGAATATTATTTTTATTATGCTAAACCGTAAAATATTTTTAAATAAAATTACTTTTATATAGATCTTCACTTCCATCACTTTTAGCAAATTTAAAATTATTTTTATTATCATAAACCGTAAAAATATTTCTGAACAAAATTACTTTTATATAAATCTTCAATTCCATCACTTTTAGCAAATTTGAAATTATTTTTATTATTATAAACCGTAAAATTATTTTTAAATAAAATTACTTTTATATAAATCTTCACTTTTATCACTTATAGCAAATTTAAAATTTTATTTTAATATTATAAACCGTAAAAATATTTTTAAATAAAATTACTTCTATATAAATCTTCACTTCCATCACTTTTAGCAAGTTTAAAATCATTTTTATTATTATAAACCGTAAAAATATTTCTGAATAGAATTACTTTTATATAAATCTTTACTTCCATCACTTTTAGCAAATTCACCAAGAAAGTTGGTTGTGTAAGACTGGAATTGACTTTTGTATTTTGCCAAGTCGGTGCTCAGTGACGTTGGTTCGTCACTGTTAGTCACCAAGAAGGTTGGTGGTGTAAGACTGGATATTATTTTCATTATTATAAACCGTAAAAATATTTTTAAATAAAATTACTTTTATATAAATCTTCACTTCCATCACTTTTAGCAAATTTAAAATTATTTTTATTATCATAAACCGTAAAAATATTTCTGAACAAAATTACTTTTATATAAATCTTCAATTCCATCACTTTTAGCAAATTTGAAATTATTTTTATTATTATAAACCGTAAAATTATTTTTAAATAAAATTACTTTTATATAAATCTTCACTTTTATCACTTATGGCAAATTTAAAATTTTATTTTAATATTATAAACCGTAAAAATATTTTTAAATAAAATTACTTCTATATAAATCTTCACTTCCATCACTTTTAGCAAGTTTAAAATTATTTTTATTATTATAAACCGTAAAAATATTTCTGAATAGAATTACTTTTATATAAACCTTTACTTCCATCACTTTTAGCAAATTCACCAAGAAAGTTGGTTGTGTAAGACTGGAATTGACTTTTGTATTTTGCCAAGTCGGTGCTCAGTGACGTTGGTTCGTCACTGTTAGTCACCAAGAAGGTTGGTGGTGTAAGACTGGATATTATTTTCATTATTATAAACCGTAAAAATATTTTTAAATGAAATTACTTTTATATAAATCTTCACTTCCATCACTTTGAGCAAATTTGAAATTATTTTTATTATTATAAACCGTAAAAATATTTTTAAATGAAATTACTTCTATATAAATCTTCACTTTTATCACTTATAGCAAATTTAAAATTTTATTTTAATATTATAAACCGTGAAAATATTTTTGAATAAAATTACTTTCATATAAATCTTCACTTCTATCACTTTTAGCAAATTTAAAATTATTTTTATTATCATACACCGTAAAAATATTTCTGAATAAAATTACTTTTATATAAATCTTCACTCCCATCACTATTAGCAAATTCACCAAGAAGGTTGGTGGTGTAAGACTGAAATTGAATTTTGTATTTTGCCAACTTGGTGCTCAGTGACGTCGGTTCGTCACTGGTAGTCACCAAGAAGGTTGGTGGTGTAAAACTGGAATTGACTTTTGTATTTTGCCAAGTCTGTGCTCAGGGACGTCGGTTCGTCACTGTTAGTCACCAAAAAGGTTGATGGTGTAAGACTGGATATTATTTTTATTAATATAATCCGTAAAAATATTTTTAAATAAAATTACTTTTATATAAATCTTCACTTCCATCACTTTTAGCAAATTTAAAATTATTTTTATTATCATAGACCGTAAAAATATTTCTGAATAAAATTACTTTTATATAAATCTTCACTTCCATCATTTTTAGCAAATTCACCAAGAAAGTTGGTGGTGTAAGACTGGAATTGACTTTCGTATTTTTCACGGTTGACGCTCATTGACGTCGGTTCGTCACTGTTAGTAACCAAGAAAGTTGGTGGTGTAAGACTGGAATTGACTTCTGTATTTCGCGAAATTGGTGCACAGTGACGTCGGTTCGTCACTGTTAGTCACCAAGAAGGTTGGTGCTGTAAGACTATAATTGACTTTTGTATTTTGCCAACTTGGTGCTCAGTGACGTCGGTTCGTCACTGTTAGTCACCAAGAAGGTTGGTGGTGTAAAACTGGAATTGACTTTTGTATTTTGCCAAGTCTGTGCTTAGGGACGTCGGTTCGTCACTGTTAGTCACCAAGAAGGTTGGTGGTGTAAGACTGGATATTATTTTTATTATTATAAACCGTAAAATATTTTTAAATAAAATTACTTTAATATAAATCTTCACTTCCATCACTTTTAGCAAATTTGAAATTATTTTCATTATTATAAACCGTGAAAATATTTTTAAATAAAATTACTTTTATATAAATCTTCACTTTCATCACTTATAGCAAATTTAAAATTTTATTTTAATATTATAAACCGTGAAAATATTTTTAAATAAAATTACTTTTATATAAATCTTCACTTCCATCTTTTTAGCAAATTTAAAATTATTTTTATTATCATAGACCGTAAAAATATTTCTGAATAAAATTACTTTTATATAAATCTTCACTTCCATCATTTTTAGCAAATTTAAAATTATTTTTATTATTATAAACCGTAAAAATATTTTTAAATGAAATTACTTTTATATAAATCTTCACTTCCATCACTTTTAGCAAATTCACCAAGAAGGTTGGTGATGTAAGACTGGATATTATTTTCATTATTATAAACCGTAAAAATATTTTTAAATAAAATTACTTTTATATAAATCTTCACTTCCATCACTTTGAGCAAATTTGAAATTATTTTTATTATTATAAACCGTAAAAATATTTTTAAATAAAATTACTTTTATATAAATCTTCACTTCCATCACTTTTAGCAAATTTGAAATTATTTTTATTATTATAAACCGTAAAAATATTTTTAAATGAAATTACTTCTATATAAATCTTCACTTTTATCACTTATAGCAAATTTAAAATTTTATTTTAATATTATAAACCGTGAAAATATTTTTAAATAAAATTACTTTCATATAAATCTTCACCTCTATCACTTTTAGCAAATTTAAAATTATTTTTATTATCATACACCGTAAAAATATTTCTGAATAAAATTACTTTTATGTAAATCTTCACTCCCATCACTATTAGCAAATTCACCAAGAAGGTTGGTGGTGTAAGACTGAAATTGAATTTTGTATTTTGCCAACTTGGTGCTCAGTGACGTCGGTTCGTCACTGGTAGTCACCAAGAAGGTTGGTGGTGTAAAACTGGAATTGACTTTTGTATTTTGCCAAGTCTGTGCTCAGGGACGTCGGTTCGTCACTGTTAGTCACCAAGAAGGTTGATGGTGTAAGACTGGATATTATTTTTATTAATATAATCCGTAAAAATATTTTTAAATAAAATTACTTTTATATAAATCTTTAATTTTATCACTTATAGCAAATTTAAAATTTTATTTTAATATGATAAACCGTGAAAATAATTTTAAATAAAATTACTTTTATATAAATCTTCACTTCCATCACTTTTAGCAAATTCACCAAGAAGGTTGGTGGTGTAAGACTGGAATTGTATTTTGTATTTCGCCAAGTTTGTGCTCAGTGACGTCGGTTCGTCACTGTTAGTCACCAAGAAGGTTGGTGGTGTAAGATTGGATATTATTTTCATTATTATGAACCGTGAAAATATTTTTAAATGAAATTACTTTTATATAAATCTTTACTTCCATCACTTTTAGCAAATTCACCAAGAAAGTTGGTGGTGTAAGACTGGATTTGACTTTTGTATTTTCCTAAGTTGGTGCTCAGTGACGTCGGTTCGTCACTGTTAGTCACCAAGAAGGTTGGTGCTGTAAGACTATAATTGACTTTTGGATTTTGCCAAGTTGATGCTCAGTGACGTCGGTTCGTCACTGTTAGTCACCAAGAAAGTTGGTGGTGTAAGACTGAATATTATTTTTATTATGCTAAACCGTAAAATATTTTTAAATAAAATTACTTTTATATAAATCTTCAATTTTATCACTTATAGCAAATTTAAAATTTTATTTTAATATGATAAACCGTGAAAATAATTTTAAATAAAATTACTTTTATATAAATCTTCACTTCCATCACTTTTAGCAAATTCACCAAGAAGGTTGGTGGTGTAAGACTGGAATTGTATTTTGTATTTCGCCAAGTTTGTGCTCAGTGACGTCGGTTCGTCACTGTTAGTCACCAAGAAGGTTGGTGGTGTAAGATTGGATATTATTTTTATTATTATGAACCGTGAAAATATTTTTAAATGAAATTACTTTTATATAAATCTTTACTTCCATCACTTTTAGCAAATTCACCAAGAAAGTTGGTGGTGTAAGACTGGATTTGACTTTTGTATTTTCCTAAGTTGGTGCTCAGTGACGTCGGTTCGTCACTGTTAGTCACCAAGAAGGTTGGTGCTGTAAGACTATAATTGACTTTTGGATTTTGCCAAGTTGATGCTCAGTGACGTCGGTTCGTCACTGTTAGTCACCAAGAAAGTTGGTGGTGTAAGACTGAATATTATTTTTATTATGCTAAACCGTAAAATATTTTTAAATAAAATTACTTTTATATAGATCTTCACTTCCATCACTTTTAGCAAATTTAAAATTATTTTTATTATCATAAACCGTAAAAATATTTCTGAACAAAATTACTTTTATATAAATCTTCAATTCCATCACTTTTAGCAAATTTGAAATTATTTTTATTATTATAAACCGTAAAATTATTTTTAAATAAAATTACTTTTATATAAATCTTCACTTTTATCACTTATAGCAAATTTAAAATTTTATTTTAATATTATAAACCGTAAAAATATTTTTAAATAAAATTACTTCTATATAAATCTTCACTTCCATCACTTTTAGCAAGTTTAAAATCATTTTTATTATTATAAACCGTAAAAATATTTCTGAATAGAATTACTTTTATATAAATCTTTACTTCCATCACTTTTAGCAAATTCACCAAGAAAGTTGGTTGTGTAAGACTGGAATTGACTTTTGTATTTTGCCAAGTCGGTGCTCAGTGACGTTGGTTCGTCACTGTTAGTCACCAAGAAGGTTGGTGGTGTAAGACTGGATATTATTTTCATTATTATAAACCGTAAAAATATTTTTAAATAAAATTACTTTTATATAAATCTTCACTTCCATCACTTTTAGCAAATTTAAAATTATTTTTATTATCATAAACCGTAAAAATATTTCTGAACAAAATTACTTTTATATAAATCTTCAATTCCATCACTTTTAGCAAATTTGAAATTATTTTTATTATTATAAACCGTAAAATTATTTTTAAATAAAATTACTTTTATATAAATCTTCACTTTTATCACTTATGGCAAATTTAAAATTTTATTTTAATATTATAAACCGTAAAAATATTTTTAAATAAAATTACTTCTATATAAATCTTCACTTCCATCACTTTTAGCAAGTTTAAAATTATTTTTATTATTATAAACCGTAAAAATATTTCTGAATAGAATTACTTTTATATAAACCTTTACTTCCATCACTTTTAGCAAATTCACCAAGAAAGTTGGTTGTGTAAGACTGGAATTGACTTTTGTATTTTGCCAAGTCGGTGCTCAGTGACGTCGGTTCGTCACTGGTAGTCACCAAGAAGGTTGGTGGTGTAAGACTGGATATTATTTTCATTATTATAAACCGTAAAAATATTTTTAAATGAAATTACTTTTATATAAATCTTCACTTCCATCACTTTGAGCAAATTTGAAATTATTTTTATTATTATAAACCGTAAAAATATTTTTAAATGAAATTACTTCTATATAAATCTTCACTTTTATCACTTATAGCAAATTTAAAATTTTATTTTAATATTATAAACCGTGAAAATATTTTTGAATAAAATTACTTTCATATAAATCTTCACTTCTATCACTTTTAGCAAATTTAAAATTATTTTTATTATCATACACCGTAAAAATATTTCTGAATAAAATTACTTTTATGTAAATCTTCACTCCCATCACTATTAGCAAATTCACCAAGAAGGTTGGTGGTGTAAGACTGAAATTGAATTTTGTATTTTGCCAACTTGGTGCTCAGTGACGTCGGTTCGTCACTGGTAGTCACCAAGAAGGTTGGTGGTGTAAAACTGGAATTGACTTTTGTATTTTGCCAAGTCTGTGCTCAGGGACGTCGGTTCGTCACTGTTAGTCACCAAAAAGGTTGATGGTGTAAGACTGGATATTATTTTTATTAATATAATCCGTAAAAATATTTTTAAATAAAATTACTTTTATATAAATCTTCACTTCCATCACTTTTAGCAAATTTAAAATTATTTTTATTATCATAGACCGTAAAAATATTTCTGAATAAAATTACTTTTATATAAATCTTCACTTCCATCATTTTTAGCAAATTCACCAAGAAAGTTGGTGGTGTAAGACTGGAATTGACTTTCGTATTTTTCACGGTTGACGCTCATTGACGTCGGTTCGTCACTGTTAGTAACCAAGAAAGTTGGTGGTGTAAGACTGGAATTGACTTCTGTATTTCGCGAAATTGGTGCACAGTGACGTCGGTTCGTCACTGTTAGTCACCAAGAAGGTTGGTGCTGTAAGACTATAATTGACTTTTGTATTTTGCCAACTTGGTGCTCAGTGACGTCGGTTCGTCACTGTTAGTCACCAAGAAGGTTGGTGGTGTAAAACTGGAATTGACTTTTGTATTTTGCCAAGTCTGTGCTTAGGGACGTCGGTTCGTCACTGTTAGTCACCAAGAAGGTTGGTGGTGTAAGACTGGATATTATTTTTATTATTATAAACCGTAAAATATTTTTAAATAAAATTACTTTAATATAAATCTTCACTTCCATCACTTTTAGCAAATTTGAAATTATTTTCATTATTATAAACCGTGAAAATATTTTTAAATAAAATTACTTTTATATAAATCTTCACTTTCATCACTTATAGCAAATTTAAAATTTTATTTTAATATCATAAACCGTGAAAATATTTTTAAATAAAATAACTTTTATATGAATCTTCACTTCCATCACTTTTAGCAAATTCACCAAGAAGGTTGGTGGTTTAAGACTGAAATTGACTTTTGTATTTTTCACAGTTGACGCTCATTGACGTCGGTTCGTCACTGTTAGTCACCAAGAAGGTTGGTGCTGTAAGACTGAAATTGACTTTTGGATTTTGCCAAGTTGATGCTCAGTGACGTCGGTTCGTCACTGTTAGTCACCAAGAAGGTTGGTAGTTTAAGACTGGATATTATTTTTATTATTATAAACCGAAAAATATTTTTAAATAAAATTACTTTTATATAAATCTTCACTTCCATCGCTTTTAGCAAATTTGAAATTATTTTTATTATTATAAACCGTAAAAATATTTCTGAATAAAATTACTTTTATATAAATCTTCACTTCCATCATTTTTAGCAAATTTAAAATTATTTTTATTATCATAGACCGTAAAAATATTTCTGAATAAAATTACTTCTATATAAATCCTCACTTTTATCACTTATAGCAAATTTAAAATTTTATTTTAATATTATAAACCGTGAAAATATTTTTTAATAAAATTACTTTTATATAAATCTTCACTTCCATCTTTTTAGCAAATTTAAAATTATTTTTATTATCATACACCGTAAAAATATTTCTGAATAAAATTACTTTTATGTAAATCTTCACTCCCATCACTATTAGCAAATTCACCAAGAAGGTTGGTGGTGTAAGACTGAAATTGAATTTTGTATTTTGCCAACTTGGTGCTCAGTGACGTCGGTTCGTCACTGGTAGTCACCAAGAAGGTTGGTGGTGTAAAACTGGAATTGACTTTTGTATTTTGCCAAGTCTGTGCTCAGGGACGTCGGTTCGTCACTGTTAGTCACCAAGAAGGTTGATGGTGTAAGACTGGATATTATTTTTATTAATATAATCCGTAAAAATATTTTTAAATAAAATTACTTTTATATAAATCTTTAATTTTATCACTTATAGCAAATTTAAAATTTTATTTTAATATGATAAACCGTGAAAATAATTTTAAATAAAATTACTTTTATATAAATCTTCACTTCCATCACTTTTAGCAAATTCACCAAGAAGGTTGGTGGTGTAAGACTGGAATTGTATTTTGTATTTCGCCAAGTTTGTGCTCAGTGACGTCGGTTCGTCACTGTTAGTCACCAAGAAGGTTGGTGGTGTAAGATTGGATATTATTTTCATTATTATGAACCGTGAAAATATTTTTAAATGAAATTACTTTTATATAAATCTTTACTTCCATCACTTTTAGCAAATTCACCAAGAAAGTTGGTGGTGTAAGACTGGATTTGACTTTTGTATTTTCCTAAGTTGGTGCTCAGTGACGTCGGTTCGTCACTGTTAGTCACCAAGAAGGTTGGTGCTGTAAGACTATAATTGACTTTTGGATTTTGCCAAGTTGATGCTCAGTGACGTCGGTTCGTCACTGTTAGTCACCAAGAAAGTTGGTGGTGTAAGACTGAATATTATTTTTATTATGCTAAACCGTAAAATATTTTTAAATAAAATTACTTTTATATAAATCTTCAATTTTATCACTTATAGCAAATTTAAAATTTTATTTTAATATGATAAACCGTGAAAATAATTTTAAATAAAATTACTTTTATATAAATCTTCACTTCCATCACTTTTAGCAAATTCACCAAGAAGGTTGGTGGTGTAAGACTGGAATTGTATTTTGTATTTCGCCAAGTTTGTGCTCAGTGACGTCGGTTCGTCACTGTTAGTCACCAAGAAGGTTGGTGGTGTAAGATTGGATATTATTTTTATTATTATGAACCGTGAAAATATTTTTAAATGAAATTACTTTTATATAAATCTTTACTTCCATCACTTTTAGCAAATTCACCAAGAAAGTTGGTGGTGTAAGACTGGATTTGACTTTTGTATTTTCCTAAGTTGGTGCTCAGTGACGTCGGTTCGTCACTGTTAGTCACCAAGAAGGTTGGTGCTGTAAGACTATAATTGACTTTTGGATTTTGCCAAGTTGATGCTCAGTGACGTCGGTTCGTCACTGTTAGTCACCAAGAAAGTTGGTGGTGTAAGACTGAATATTATTTTTATTATGCTAAACCGTAAAATATTTTTAAATAAAATTACTTTTATATAGATCTTCACTTCCATCACTTTTAGCAAATTTAAAATTATTTTTATTATCATAAACCGTAAAAATATTTCTGAACAAAATTACTTTTATATAAATCTTCAATTCCATCACTTTTAGCAAATTTGAAATTATTTTTATTATTATAAACCGTAAAATTATTTTTAAATAAAATTACTTTTATATAAATCTTCACTTTTATCACTTATAGCAAATTTAAAATTTTATTTTAATATTATAAACCGTAAAAATATTTTTAAATAAAATTACTTCTATATAAATCTTCACTTCCATCACTTTTAGCAAGTTTAAAATCATTTTTATTATTATAAACCGTAAAAATATTTCTGAATAGAATTACTTTTATATAAATCTTTACTTCCATCACTTTTAGCAAATTCACCAAGAAAGTTGGTTGTGTAAGACTGGAATTGACTTTTGTATTTTGCCAAGTCGGTGCTCAGTGACGTTGGTTCGTCACTGTTAGTCACCAAGAAGGTTGGTGGTGTAAGACTGGATATTATTTTCATTATTATAAACCGTAAAAATATTTTTAAATAAAATTACTTTTATATAAATCTTCACTTCCATCACTTTTAGCAAATTTAAAATTATTTTTATTATCATAAACCGTAAAAATATTTCTGAACAAAATTACTTTTATATAAATCTTCAATTCCATCACTTTTAGCAAATTTGAAATTATTTTTATTATTATAAACCGTAAAATTATTTTTAAATAAAATTACTTTTATATAAATCTTCACTTTTATCACTTATGGCAAATTTAAAATTTTATTTTAATATTATAAACCGTAAAAATATTTTTAAATAAAATTACTTCTATATAAATCTTCACTTCCATCACTTTTAGCAAGTTTAAAATTATTTTTATTATTATAAACCGTAAAAATATTTCTGAATAGAATTACTTTTATATAAACCTTTACTTCCATCACTTTTAGCAAATTCACCAAGAAAGTTGGTTGTGTAAGACTGGAATTGACTTTTGTATTTTGCCAAGTCGGTGCTCAGTGACGTCGGTTCGTCACTGGTAGTCACCAAGAAGGTTGGTGGTGTAAGACTGGATATTATTTTCATTATTATAAACCGTAAAAATATTTTTAAATGAAATTACTTTTATATAAATCTTCACTTCCATCACTTTGAGCAAATTTGAAATTATTTTTATTATTATAAACCGTAAAAATATTTTTAAATGAAATTACTTCTATATAAATCTTCACTTTTATCACTTATAGCAAATTTAAAATTTTATTTTAATATTATAAACCGTGAAAATATTTTTGAATAAAATTACTTTCATATAAATCTTCACTTCTATCACTTTTAGCAAATTTAAAATTATTTTTATTATCATACACCGTAAAAATATTTCTGAATAAAATTACTTTTATGTAAATCTTCACTCCCATCACTATTAGCAAATTCACCAAGAAGGTTGGTGGTGTAAGACTGAAATTGAATTTTGTATTTTGCCAACTTGGTGCTCAGTGACGTCGGTTCGTCACTGGTAGTCACCAAGAAGGTTGGTGGTGTAAAACTGGAATTGACTTTTGTATTTTGCCAAGTCTGTGCTCAGGGACGTCGGTTCGTCACTGTTAGTCACCAAAAAGGTTGATGGTGTAAGACTGGATATTATTTTTATTAATATAATCCGTAAAAATATTTTTAAATAAAATTACTTTTATATAAATCTTCACTTCCATCACTTTTAGCAAATTTAAAATTATTTTTATTATCATAGACCGTAAAAATATTTCTGAATAAAATTACTTTTATATAAATCTTCACTTCCATCATTTTTAGCAAATTCACCAAGAAAGTTGGTGGTGTAAGACTGGAATTGACTTTCGTATTTTTCACGGTTGACGCTCATTGACGTCGGTTCGTCACTGTTAGTAACCAAGAAAGTTGGTGGTGTAAGACTGGAATTGACTTCTGTATTTCGCGAAATTGGTGCACAGTGACGTCGGTTCGTCACTGTTAGTCACCAAGAAGGTTGGTGCTGTAAGACTATAATTGACTTTTGTATTTTGCCAACTTGGTGCTCAGTGACGTCGGTTCGTCACTGTTAGTCACCAAGAAGGTTGGTGGTGTAAAACTGGAATTGACTTTTGTATTTTGCCAAGTCTGTGCTTAGGGACGTCGGTTCGTCACTGTTAGTCACCAAGAAGGTTGGTGGTGTAAGACTGGATATTATTTTTATTATTATAAACCGTAAAATATTTTTAAATAAAATTACTTTAATATAAATCTTCACTTCCATCACTTTTAGCAAATTTGAAATTATTTTCATTATTATAAACCGTGAAAATATTTTTAAATAAAATTACTTTTATATAAATCTTCACTTTCATCACTTATAGCAAATTTAAAATTTTATTTTAATATCATAAACCGTGAAAATATTTTTAAATAAAATAACTTTTATATAAATCTTCACTTCCATCACTTTTAGCAAATTCACCAAGAAGGTTGGTGGTTTAAGACTGAAATTGACTTTTGTATTTTTCACAGTTGACGCTCATTGACGTCGGTTCGTCACTGTTAGTCACCAAGAAGGTTGGTGCTGTAAGACTGAAATTGACTTTTGGATTTTGCCAAGTTGATGCTCAGTGACGTCGGTTCGTCACTGTTAGTCACCAAGAAGGTTGGTAGTTTAAGACTGGATATTATTTTTATTATTATAAACCGAAAAATATTTTTAAATAAAATTACTTTTATATAAATCTTCACTTCCATCGCTTTTAGCAAATTTGAAATTATTTTTATTATTATAAACCGTAAAAATATTTCTGAATAAAATTACTTTTATATAAATCTTCACTTCCATCATTTTTAGCAAATTTAAAATTATTTTTATTATCATAGACCGTAAAAATATTTCTGAATAAAATTACTTCTATATAAATCCTCACTTTTATCACTTATAGCAAATTTAAAATTTTATTTTAATATTATAAACCGTGAAAATATTTTTTAATAAAATTACTTTTATATAAATCTTCACTTCCATCTTTTTAGCAAATTTAAAATTATTTTTATTATCATAGACCGTAAAAATATTTCTGAATAAAATTACTTTTATATAAATCTTCACTTCCATCATTTTTAGCAAATTTAAAATTATTTTTATTATTATAAACCGTAAAAATATTTTTAAATGAAATTACTTTTATATAAATCTTCACTTCCATCACTTTTAGCAAATTCACCAAGAAGGTTGGTGATGTAAGACTGGATATTATTTTCATTATTATAAACCGTAAAAATATTTTTAAATAAAATTACTTTTATATAAATCTTCACTTCCATCACTTTGAGCAAATTTAAAATTATTTTTATTATCATACACCGTAAAAATATTTCTGAATAAAATTACTTTTATGTAAATCTTCACTCCCATCACTATTAGCAAATTCACCAAGAAGGTTGGTGGTGTAAGACTGAAATTGAATTTTGTATTTTGCCAACTTGGTGCTCAGTGACGTCGGTTCGTCACTGGTAGTCACCAAGAAGGTTGGTGGTGTAAAACTGGAATTGACTTTTGTATTTTGCCAAGTCTGTGCTCAGGGACGTCGGTTCGTCACTGTTAGTCACCAAGAAGGTTGATGGTGTAAGACTGGATATTATTTTTATTAATATAATCCGTAAAAATATTTTTAAATAAAATTACTTTTATATAAATCTTCAATTTTATCACTTATAGCAAATTTAAAATTTTATTTTAATATGATAAACCGTGAAAATAATTTTAAATAAAATTACTTTTATATAAATCTTCACTTCCATCACTTTTAGCAAATTCACCAAGAAGGTTGGTGGTGTAAGACTGGAATTGTATTTTGTATTTCGCCAAGTTTGTGCTCAGTGACGTCGGTTCGTCACTGTTAGTCACCAAGAAGGTTGGTGGTGTAAGATTGGATATTATTTTCATTATTATGAACCGTGAAAATATTTTTAAATGAAATTACTTTTATATAAATCTTTACTTCCATCACTTTTAGCAAATTCACCAAGAAAGTTGGTGGTGTAAGACTGGATTTGACTTTTGTATTTTCCTAAGTTGGTGCTCAGTGACGTCGGTTCGTCACTGTTAGTCACCAAGAAGGTTGGTGCTGTAAGACTATAATTGACTTTTGGATTTTGCCAAGTTGATGCTCAGTGACGTCGGTTCGTCACTGTTAGTCACCAAGAAAGTTGGTGGTGTAAGACTGAATATTATTTTTATTATGCTAAACCGTAAAATATTTTTAAATAAAATTACTTTTATATAAATCTTCAATTTTATCACTTATAGCAAATTTAAAATTTTATTTTAATATGATAAACCGTGAAAATAATTTTAAATAAAATTACTTTTATATAAATCTTCACTTCCATCACTTTTAGCAAATTCACCAAGAAGGTTGGTGGTGTAAGACTGGAATTGTATTTTGTATTTCGCCAAGTTTGTGCTCAGTGACGTCGGTTCGTCACTGTTAGTCACCAAGAAGGTTGGTGGTGTAAGATTGGATATTATTTTTATTATTATGAACCGTGAAAATATTTTTAAATGAAATTACTTTTATATAAATCTTTACTTCCATCACTTTTAGCAAATTCACCAAGAAAGTTGGTGGTGTAAGACTGGATTTGACTTTTGTATTTTCCTAAGTTGGTGCTCAGTGACGTCGGTTCGTTTTTAATAAAAAAATTTTAAAAATTTTAAAAATTTTATTTTTAAATAAAATTACTTTTATATAAATCTTCAATTTTATCACTTATAGCAAATTTAAAATTTTATTTTAATATGATAAACCGTGAAAATAATTTTAAATAAAATTACTTTCATATAAATCTTCACTTCCATCACTTTTAGCAAATTTAAAATTATTTTTATTATCATAAACCGTAAAAATATTCCTGAATAAAATTACTTTTATATAAATCTTCACTTCCATCACTTTTAGCAAATTCACCAAGAAGGTTGGTGGTGTAAGACTGGAATTGTATTTTGTATTTCGCCAAGTTTGTGCTCAGTGACGTCGGTTCGTCACTGTTAGTCACCAAGAAGGTTGGTGGTGTAAGATTGGATATTATTTTTATTATTATGAACCGTAAAAATATTTTTAAATGAAATTACTTTTATATAAATCTTTACTTCCATCACTTTTAGCAAATTCACCAAGAAAGTTGGTGGTGTAAGACTGGATTTGACTTTTGTATTTTGCCAAGTTGGTGCTCAGTGACGTCGGTTCGTCACTTATAGTCACCAAGGAGGTTGATGGTGTAAGACTGGGATTGACTTTTGTATTTTGCCAAGTTGGTGCTCAGTGACGTCGGTTCGTCACTGTTAGTCAACAAAAAAGTTGGTGGTGTAAGACTGAAATTGAGTTTTGTATTTTTCACAGTTGACGCTCATTGACGTCGGTTCGTCACTGTTAGTAACCAAGAATGTTAGTGGTGTAAGACTGGAATTGACTTCTGTATTTCGCGAAGTTGGTGCTCAGTGACGTCGGTTCGTCACTGTTAGTCACCAAGAAGGTTGGTGCTGTAAGACTTCAATTGACTTTTGGATTTTGCCAAGTTGATGCTCAGTGACGTCGGTTCGTCACTGTTAGTCACCAAGAAGGTTGGTGGTGTAAGACTGGATATTATTTTCATTATTATAAACCGTAAAAATATTTTTAAATAAAATTACTTTTATATAAATCTTCACTTCCATCACTTTTAGCAAATTTAAAATTATTTTTATTATCATAAACCGTAAAAATATTTCTGAACAAAATTACTTTTATATAAATCTTCAATTCCATCACTTTTAGCAAATTTGAAATTATTTTTATTATTATAAACCGTAAAAATATTTTTAAATAAAATTACTTTTATATAAATCCTCACTTTTATCACTTATAGCAAATTTAAAATTTTATTTTAATATTATAAACCGTGAAAATATTTTTAAATAAAATTACTTTTATATAAATCTTCACTTCCATCTTTTTAGCAAATTTAAAATTATTTTTATTATCATAGACCGTAAAAATATTTCTGAATAAAATTACTTTTATATAAATCTTCACTTCCATCATTTTTAGCAAATTTAAAATTATTTTTATTATTATAAACCGTAAAAATATTTTTAAATGAAATTACTTTTATATAAATCTTCACTTCCATCACTTTTAGCAAATTCACCAAGAAGGTTGGTGATGTAAGACTGGATATTATTTTCATTATTATAAACCGTAAAAATATTTTTAAATAAAATTACTTTTATATAAATCTTCACTTCCATCACTTTGAGCAAATTTGAAATTATTTTTATTATTATAAACCGTAAAAATATTTTTAAATAAAATTACTTTTATATAAATCTTCACTTCCATCACTTTTAGCAAATTTGAAATTATTTTTATTATTATAAACCGTAAAAATATTTTTAAATGAAATTACTTCTATATAAATCTTCACTTTTATCACTTATAGCAAATTTAAAATTTTATTTTAATATTATAAACCGTGAAAATATTTTTAAATAAAATTACTTTCATATAAATCTTCACCTCTATCACTTTTAGCAAATTTAAAATTATTTTTATTATCATACACCGTAAAAATATTTCTGAATAAAATTACTTTTATGTAAATCTTCACTCCCATCACTATTAGCAAATTCACCAAGAAGGTTGGTGGTGTAAGACTGAAATTGAATTTTGTATTTTGCCAACTTGGTGCTCAGTGACGTCGGTTCGTCACTGGTAGTCACCAAGAAGGTTGGTGGTGTAAAACTGGAATTGACTTTTGTATTTTGCCAAGTCTGTGCTCAGGGACGTCGGTTCGTCACTGTTAGTCACCAAGAAGGTTGATGGTGTAAGACTGGATATTATTTTTATTAATATAATCCGTAAAAATATTTTTAAATAAAATTACTTTTATATAAATCTTCAATTTTATCACTTATAGCAAATTTAAAATTTTATTTTAATATGATAAACCGTGAAAATAATTTTAAATAAAATTACTTTTATATAAATCTTCACTTCCATCACTTTTAGCAAATTCACCAAGAAGGTTGGTGGTGTAAGACTGGAATTGTATTTTGTATTTCGCCAAGTTTGTGCTCAGTGACGTCGGTTCGTCACTGTTAGTCACCAAGAAGGTTGGTGGTGTAAGATTGGATATTATTTTCATTATTATGAACCGTGAAAATATTTTTAAATGAAATTACTTTTATATAAATCTTTACTTCCATCACTTTTAGCAAATTCACCAAGAAAGTTGGTGGTGTAAGACTGGATTTGACTTTTGTATTTTCCTAAGTTGGTGCTCAGTGACGTCGGTTCGTCACTGTTAGTCACCAAGAAGGTTGGTGCTGTAAGACTATAATTGACTTTTGGATTTTGCCAAGTTGATGCTCAGTGACGTCGGTTCGTCACTGTTAGTCACCAAGAAAGTTGGTGGTGTAAGACTGAATATTATTTTTATTATGCTAAACCGTAAAATATTTTTAAATAAAATTACTTTTATATAAATCTTCAATTTTATCACTTATAGCAAATTTAAAATTTTATTTTAATATGATAAACCGTGAAAATAATTTTAAATAAAATTACTTTTATATAAATCTTCACTTCCATCACTTTTAGCAAATTCACCAAGAAGGTTGGTGGTGTAAGACTGGAATTGTATTTTGTATTTCGCCAAGTTTGTGCTCAGTGACGTCGGTTCGTCACTGTTAGTCACCAAGAAGGTTGGTGGTGTAAGATTGGATATTATTTTTATTATTATGAACCGTGAAAATATTTTTAAATGAAATTACTTTTATATAAATCTTTACTTCCATCACTTTTAGCAAATTCACCAAGAAAGTTGGTGGTGTAAGACTGGATTTGACTTTTGTATTTTCCTAAGTTGGTGCTCAGTGACGTCGGTTCGTCACTGTTAGTCACCAAGAAGGTTGGTGCTGTAAGACTATAATTGACTTTTGGATTTTGCCAAGTTGATGCTCAGTGACGTCGGTTCGTCACTGTTAGTCACCAAGAAAGTTGGTGGTGTAAGACTGAATATTATTTTTATTATGCTAAACCGTAAAATATTTTTAAATAAAATTACTTTTATATAGATCTTCACTTCCATCACTTTTAGCAAATTTAAAATTATTTTTATTATCATAAACCGTAAAAATATTTCTGAACAAAATTACTTTTATATAAATCTTCAATTCCATCACTTTTAGCAAATTTGAAATTATTTTTATTATTATAAACCGTAAAATTATTTTTAAATAAAATTACTTTTATATAAATCTTCACTTTTATCACTTATAGCAAATTTAAAATTTTATTTTAATATTATAAACCGTAAAAATATTTTTAAATAAAATTACTTCTATATAAATCTTCACTTCCATCACTTTTAGCAAGTTTAAAATTATTTTTATTATTATAAACCGTAAAAATATTTCTGAATAGAATTACTTTTATATAAATCTTTACTTCCATCACTTTTAGCAAATTCACCAAGAAAGTTGGTTGTGTAAGACTGGAATTGACTTTTGTATTTTGCCAAGTCGGTGCTCAGTGACGTTGGTTCGTCACTGTTAGTCACCAAGAAGGTTGGTGGTGTAAGACTGGATATTATTTTCATTATTATAAACCGTAAAAATATTTTTAAATAAAATTACTTTTATATAAATCTTCACTTCCATCACTTTTAGCAAATTTAAAATTATTTTTATTATCATAAACCGTAAAAATATTTCTGAACAAAATTACTTTTATATAAATCTTCAATTCCATCACTTTTAGCAAATTTGAAATTATTTTTATTATTATAAACCGTAAAATTATTTTTAAATAAAATTACTTTTATATAAATCTTCACTTTTATCACTTATAGCAAATTTAAAATTTTATTTTAATATTATAAACCGTAAAAATATTTTTAAATAAAATTACTTCTATATAAATCTTCACTTCCATCACTTTTAGCAAGTTTAAAATTATTTTTATTATTATAAACCGTAAAAATATTTCTGAATAGAATTACTTTTATATAAATCTTTACTTCCATCACTTTTAGCAAATTCACCAAGAAAGTTGGTTGTGTAAGACTGGAATTGACTTTTGTATTTTGCCAAGTCGGTTCGTCACTGTTAGTCACCAAGAAGGTTGGTGGTGTAAGACTGGATATTATTTTCATTATTATAAACCGTAAAAATATTTTTAAATAAAATTACTTATATATAAATCTTCACTTCCATCACTTTGAGCAAATTTGAAATTATTTTTATTATTATAAACCGTAAAAATATTTTTAAATAAAATTACTTTTATATAAATCTTCACTTCCATCACTTTTAGCAAATTTAAAATTATTTTTATTATCATAAACCGTAAAAATATTTTTAAATAAAATTACTTTTATATAAATCTTCACTTCCATCACTTTTAGCAAGTTTAAAATTATTTTTATTATTATAAACCGTAAAAATATTTCTGAATAGAATTACTTTTATATAAATCTTTACTTCCATCACTTTTAGCAAATTCACCAAGAAAGTTGGTTGTGTAAGACTGGAATTGACTTTTGTATTTTGCCAAGTCGGTGCTCAGTGACGTTGGTTCGTCACTGTTAGTCACCAAGAAGGTTGGTGGTGTAAGACTGGATATTATTTTCATTATTATAAACCGTAAAAATATTTTTAAATAAAATTACTTTTATATAAATCTTCACTTCCATCACTTTGAGCAAATTTGAAATTATTTTTATTATTATAAACCGTAAAAATATTTTTAAATAAAATTACTTTTATATAAATCTTCACTTCCATCACTTTTAGCAAATTTAAAATTATTTTTATTATCATAAACCGTAAAAATATTTCTGAATAGAATTACTTTTATATAAATCTTTACTTCCATCGCTTTTAGCAAATTCACCAATAAGGTTGGTGGTGTAAGACTGGAATTGAATTTTGTATTTCGCCAAGTTTGTGCTCAGTGACGTCGGTTCGTCACTGTTAGTAACCAAGAAAGTTAGTGGTGTAAGACTGGAATTGACTTCTGTATTTCGCGAAGTTGGTGCTCAGTGACGTCGGTTCGTCACTGTTAGTCACCAAGAAGGTTGGTGCTGTAAGACTTCAATTGACTTTTGGATTTTGCCAAGTTGATGCTCAGTGACGTCGGTTCGTCACTGTTAGTCACCAAGAAAGTTGGTGGTGTAAGATTGGAAATTATTTTCATTATTATAAACCGTAAAAATATTTTTAAATAAAATTACTTTTATATAAATCTTCACTTTTATCACTTATAGCAAATTTAAAATTTTATTTTAATATTATAAACCGTGAAAATATTTTCAAATAAAATTACTTTTATATAAATCTTCACTTCCATCACTTTTAGCAAATTTAAAATTATTTTTATTATCATAAACCGTAAAAATATTTCTGAACATAATTACTTTAATATAAATCTTCACTTCCATCACTTTTAGCAAATTTGGAATTATTTTTATTATTATAAACCGTAAAAATATTTCTGAATAGAATTACTTTTATATAAATCTTTACTTCCATCACTTTTAGCAAATTCACCAAGAAGGTTGGTGGTGTAAGACTGGAATTGTATTTTGTATTTCGCCAAGTTTGTGCTCACTGACGTCGGTTCGTCACTGTTAGTCACCAAGAAGGTTGGTGGTGTAAGATTGGATATTATTTCCATTATTATGAACCGTAAAAATATTTTTAAATAAAATTACTTTTATATAAATCTTCACTTCCATCACTTTTAGCAAATTTAAAATTATTGTTATTATTATAAACCGTAAAAATATTTTTAAATGAAATTACTTTTATATAAATCTTTACTTCCATCACTTTTAGCAAATTCACCAAGAAAGTTAGTGGTATAAGACTGGAAATGATTTTCGTATTTTCCTAAGTTGGTGCTCAGTGACGTCGGTTCGTCACTGTTAGTCACCAAGAAGGTTGGTGATGTAAGACTGGATTTGACTTTTGTATTTTGCCAAGTTGGTGCTCAGTGACGTCGGTTCGTCACTTATAGTCACCAAGGAGGTTGATAGTGTAAGACTGGGATTGACTTTTGTATTTTGCCACGTTGCTGTTGATGTGTTTGACGTCAATGACGACAAATGACGAACGTCATCCTCTACTACCTTTCAATTCATTTTTTTCGACAAAAGGTATGTGAAATTAATTTTGTGAAGGACCGAATTGAAGGACGGTGGTGGGCGACGTTCATCATCCAAAAAATTTGTCATGCAATCGACGTCAATGACGACCAATGACGAACGTCACTCTTCACAGTCCTTCAAATCGGTAAAAAAAAAAATTAGTTATGCATTTGACGTCAATGACGACAAATGACGAACGTCACTCTATCTAGTTCTTCAAATCGGTTAAGAAAAACAATTGGTTATGCATTTGACGTCAACAACGATGAATAACAAACGTCATCCTCTACTGTCTTTCAATTTATTTTTTTCGACATAGGGTATGTGAAATCAATTTTCTGGAGTACCGAATTGAGGGACGGTGGTGGGCGACTTTTTTAATCCAAAAGATCAGTTATGCATTTGACGTTATGGACGACAAATGACGAACGTCACTCTTTCTAGTTCTTCGAATCGGTTAAAAAAAACAATTGGTTTTGCATTTGACGTCAATTACGACTAATGACAAACGTCATCCTCTACTACCTTTCAATTCATTTTTTTCGACAAAAGGTATGTGAAATCAATTTTGTGAAGGACCGAATTGAAGGACGGTGGTGGGCGACGTTTTTTATCCAAAAAATCGGTCATGCAATCGACGTCAATGACGACCAATGACGAACGTCACTCTTCACAGTCCTTCAAATCGGTAAAAAAAAAAATCAGTTATGCATTTGACGTCAATGACGACAAATGACGAACATCACTCTTTCTAGTTCTTCAAATCAGTTAAAAAAAACAATTGGTTATGCATTTGACGTCAATGACGATAAATGACAAACGTCATCCTCTACTGTCTTTCAATTTATTTTTTTCGACAAAGGGTATGTGAAATCAATTTTCTAGAGTACCGAATTAAAGGACGGTGGTGGGCGACGTTTTTAATCCAAAAAATCAGTTATGCATTTGACGTCAATAACGACAAATGACGAACGTCACTTTTTCTAGTTCTTCGAATCGGTTAAAAAAAACAATTGGTTTTGCATTTGACGTCAATGACGACAAATGACGAACGTCACTCCTTCTAGTTCTTCGAATCGGTTGAAAAAAACAATTGGTAATGTATTTGACGTCAATGACGACAAATGACGAACGTCATCCTCTACTTTCTTTCAATTCATTTTTTTCGACAAAAGGTATGTGAAATCAATTTTGTGAAGGACCGAATTGAAGTACGGTGGTGCGCAACGTTTTTTATCTAAAAAATCGGTCATGCAATCGACGTTAATGACGACCATTGACGAACGTCACTCTCCACAGTCGGTAAAAAAAAAAATTGTTCTTATAAAATGATATAAAAATTTATTATCATTATTATTATTATTATTATTTTTGTTATTATTATTATCATTATTGTTATTATAATCGAGAAAATTGGTCATGCAATCGGCGTTAATGACGACCAATGATGAACGTCACTTTTTACAGTCCTTCAAATCGGTAAAAAAAAAAATCAGTTATGCATTTGACGTCAATGACGACAAATGACGAACGTCACTCTTTCTAGTTCTTCGAATCAGTTAAAAAAAACAATTGATTATGCATTTGACGTCAATGACGACTAATGACAAACGTCATCCTCGACTGTCTTTCAATACATTTTTTTCGACAAAAGGTATGTGAAATCAATTTTGTGAAAGACCGAATTGGAGGACGGTGGTGGGCGACGTTTTTTATCCAAAAAATCGGTCATGCAATCGACGTCAATGACGACCAATGACGAACGTCACTCTTCACAGTCCTTCAAATCGGTAAAAAAAAAAATCAGTTATGCATTTGACGTCAATGACGACAAATGACGAACATCACTCTTTCTAGTTCTTCAAATCAGTTAAAAAAAACAATTGGTTATGCATTTGACGTCAATGACGATAAATGACAAACGTCATCCTCTACTGTCTTTCAATTTATTTTTTTCGACAAAGGGTATGTGAAATCAATTTTCTAGAGTACCGAATTAAAGGACGGTGGTGGGCGACGTTTTTAATCCAAAAAATCAGTTATGCATTTGACGTCAATAACGACAAATGACGAACGTCACTTTTTCTAGTTCTTCGAATCGGTTACAAAAAACAATTGGTTTTGCATTTGACGTCAATGACGACAAATGACGAACGTCACTCTTTCTAGTTCTTCAAATCGGTTAAAGAAAACAATTGGTTATGCATTTGACGCCAATGACGACTAATGACAAACGTCATCCTCGACTGTCTTTCAATACATTTTTTTCGACAAAAGGTATGTGAAATCAATTTTGTGAAAGACCGAATTGGAGGACGGTGGTGGGCGACGTTTTTTATTCAAAAAATTGGTCATGCAATCGACGTGAATGACGACCAATGACGAACGTCACTCTTCACAGTCCTTCAAATCGGTAAAAAAAAAAATCAGTTATGCATTTGACGTCAATGACGACAAATGACGAACATCACTCTTTCTAGTTCTTCAAATCGGTTAAAGAAAACAATTGGTTATGCATTTAACGTCAATGACGACTAATGACAAACGTCATCCTCGACTGTCTTTCAATTTATTTTTTTCGACAAGAGGTATGTGAAATCAATTTTGTGAAGGACCGAATTGGAGGACGGTGGTGGGCGACGTTTTTTATCCAAAAAATCGGTCATGCAATCGACGTCAATGACGACCAATGACGAACGTCACTCTTCACAGTCCTTCAAATCGGTAAAAAAAAAAATCAGTTATGCATTTGACGTCAATGACGACAAATGACGAACGTCACTCTTTCTAGTTCTTCGAATCAGTTAAAAAAAACAATTGATTATGCATTTGACGTCAATGACGACTAATGACAAACGTCATCCTCGACTGTCTTTCAATACATTTTTTTCGACAAAAGGTATGTGAAATCAATTTTGTGAAAGACCGAATTGGAGGACGGTGGTGGGCGACGTTTTTTATCCAAAAAATCGGTCATGCAATCGACGTCAATGACGACCAATGACGAACGTCACTCTTTCTAGTTCTTCAAATCGGTTAAAGAAAACAATTGGTTATGCATTTGACGCCAATGACGACTAATGACAAACGTCATCCTCGACTGTCTTTCAATACATTTTTTTCGACAAAAGGTATGTGAAATCAATTTTGTGAAAGACCGAATTGGAGGACGGTGGTGGGCGACGTTTTTTATTCAAAAAATTGGTCATGCAATCGACGTGAATGACGACCAATGACGAACGTCACTCTTCACAGTCCTTCAAATCGGTAAAAAAAAAAATCAGTTATGCATTTGACGTCAATGACGACAAATGACGAACATCACTCTTTCTAGTTCTTCAAATCGGTTAAAGAAAACAATTGGTTATGCATTTACGTCAATGACGACTAATGACAAACGTCATCCTCGACTGTCTTTCAATACATTTTTTTCGACAAAAGGTATGTGAAATCAATTTTGTGAAAGACCGAATTGGAGGACGGTGGTGGGCGACGTTTTTTATCCAAAAAATCGGTCATGCAATCGACGTCAATGACGACCAATGACGAACGTCACTCTTTCTAGTTCTTCAAATCGGTTAAAGAAAACAATTGGTTATGCATTTGACGTCAATGACGACTAATGACAAACGTCATCCTCGACTGTCTTTCAATACATTTTTTTCGACAAAAGGTATGTGAAATCAATTTTGTGAAAGACCGAATTGGAGGACGGTGGTGGGCGACGTTTTTTATCCAAAAAATCGGTCATGCAATCGACGTCAATGACGACCAATGACGAACGTCACTCTTTCTAGTTCTTCAAATCGGTTAAAGAAAACAATTGGTTATGCATTTGACGCCAATGACGACTAATGACAAACGTCATCCTCGACTGTCTTTCAATACATTTTTTTCGACAAAAGGTATGTGAAATCAATTTTGTGAAAGACCGAATTGGAGGACGGTGGTGGGCGACGTTTTTTATTCAAAAAATTGGTCATGCAATCGACGTGAATGACGACCAATGACGAACGTCACTCTTCACAGTCCTTCAAATCGGTAAAAAAAAAAATCAGTTATGCATTTGACGTCAATGACGACAAATGACGAACATCACTCTTTCTAGTTCTTCAAATCGGTTAAAGAAAACAATTGGTTATGCATTTGACGTCAATGACGACTAATGACAAACGTCATCCTCGACTGTCTTTCAATACATTTTTTTCGACAAAAGGTATGTGAAATCAATTTTGTGAAAGACCGAATTGGAGGACGGTGGTGGGCGACGTTTTTTATCCAAAAAATCGGTCATGCAATCGACGTCAATGACGACCAATGACGAACGTCACTCTTTCTAGTTCTTCAAATCGGTTAAAGAAAACAATTGGTTATGCATTTGACGCCAATGACGACTAATGACAAACGTCATCCTCGACTGTCTTTCAATACATTTTTTTCGACAAAAGGTATGTGAAATCAATTTTGTGAAAGACCGAATTGGAGGACGGTGGTGGGCGACGTTTTTTATCCAAAAAATTGGTCATGCAATCGACGTGAATGACGACCAATGACGAACGTCACTCTTCACAGTCCTTCAAATCGGTAAAAAAAAAAATCAGTTATGCATTTGACGTCAATGACGACAAATGACGAACGTCACTCTTTCTAGTTCTTCGAATCGGTTGAAGAAAACAATTGGTTATGCATTTTACGTCAATGACGACTAATGACAAACGTCATCCTCGACTGTCTTTCAATTTATTTTTTTCGACAAGAGGTATGTGAAATCAATTTTGTGAAGGACCGAATTGGAGGACGGTGGTGGGCGACGTTTTTTATCCAGAAAATCGGTCATGCAATCGACGTCAATGACGACCAATGACGAACGTCACTCTTCACAGTCCTTCAAATCGGTAAAAAAAAAAATCAGTTATGCATTTGACGTCAATGACGACAAATGACGAACGTCACTCTTTCTAGTTCTTCGAATCAGTTAAAAAAAACAATTGATTATGCATTTGACGTCAATGACGACTAATGACAAACGTCATCCTCGACTGTCTTTCAATACATTTTTTACGACAAAAGGTATGTGAAATCAATTTTGTGAAAGACCGAATTGGAGGACGGTGGTGGGCGACGTTTTTTATCCAAAAAATTGGTCATGCAATCGACGTGAATGACGACCAATGACGAACGTCACTCTTCACAGTCCTTCAAATCGGTAAAAAAAAAAATCAGTTATGCATTTGACGTCAATGACGACAAATGACGAACGTCACTCTTTCTAGTTCTTCGAATCAGTTAAAAAAAACAATTGATTATGCATTTGACGTCAATGACGACTAATGACAAACGTCATCCTCGACTGTCTTTCAATACATTTTTTACGACAAAAGGTATGTGAAATCAATTTTGTGAAAGACCGAATTGGAGGACGGTGGTGGGCGACGTTTTTTATTCAAAAAATTGGTCATGCAATCGACGTGAATGACGACCAATGACGAACGTCACTCTTCACAGTCCTTCAAATCGGTAAAAAAAAAAATCAGTTATGCATTTGACGTCAATGACGACAAATGACGAACGTCACTCTTTCTAGTTCTTCGAATCAGTTAAAAAAAACAATTGATTATGCATTTGACGTCAATGACGACTAATGACAAACGTCATCCTCGACTGTCTTTCAATACATTTTTTTCGACAAAAGGTATGTGAAATCAATTTTGTGAAAGACCGAATTGGAGGACGGTGGTGGGCGACGTTTTTTATCCAAAAAATCGGTCATGCAATCGACGTCAATGACGACCAATGACGAACGTCACTCTTTCTAGTTCTTCAAATCGGTTAAAGAAAACAATTGGTTATGCATTTGACGCCAATGACGACTAATGACAAACGTCATCCTCGACTGTCTTTCAATACATTTTTTTCGACAAAAGGTATGTGAAATCAATTTTGTGAAAGACCGAATTGGAGGACGGTGGTGGGCGACGTTTTTTATCCAAAAAATTGGTCATGCAATCGACGTGAATGACGACCAATGACGAACGTCACTCTTCACAGTCCTTCAAATCGGTAAAAAAAAAAATCAGTTATGCATTTGACGTCAATGACGACAAATGACGAACGTCACTCTTTCTAGTTCTTCGAATCAGTTAAAAAAAACAATTGATTATGCATTTGACGTCAATGACGACTAATGACAAACGTCATCCTCGACTGTCTTTCAATACATTTTTTTCGACAAAAGGTATGTGAAATCAATTTTGTGAAAGACCGAATTGGAGGACGGTGGTGGGCGACGTTTTTTATCCAAAAAATCGGTCATGCAATCGACGTCAATGACGACCAATGACGAACGTCACTCTTTCTAGTTCTTCAAATCGGTTAAAGAAAACAATTGGTTATGCATTTGACGTCAATGACGACTAATGACAAACGTCATCCTCGACTGTCTTTCAATACATTTTTTTCGACAAAAGGTATGTGAAATCAATTTTGTGAAAGACCGAATTGGAGGACGGTGGTGGGCGACGTTTTTTATCCAAAAAATCGGTCATGCAATCGACGTCAATGACGACCAATGACGAACGTCACTCTTTCTAGTTCTTCAAATCGGTTAAAGAAAACAATTGGTTATGCATTTGACGTCAATGACGACTAATGACAAACGTCATCCTCGACTGTCTTTCAATACATTTTTTTCGACAAAAGGTATGTGAAATCAATTTTGTGAAAGACCGAATTGGAGGACGGTGGTGGGCGACGTTTTTTATCCAAAAAATCGGTCATGCAATCGACGTCAATGACGACCAATGACGAACGTCACTCTTTCTAGTTCTTCAAATCGGTTAAAGAAAACAATTGGTTATGCATTTGACGTCAATGACGACTAATGACAAACGTCATCCTCGACTGTCTTTCAATACATTTTTTTCGACAAAAGGTATGTGAAATCAATTTTGTGAAAGACCGAATTGGAGGACGGTGGTGGGCGACGTTTTTTATCCAAAAAATTGGTCATGCAATCGACGTGAATGACGACCAATGACGAACGTCACTCTTCACAGTCCTTCAAATCGGTAAAAAAAAAAATCAGTTATGCATTTGACGTCAATGACGACAAATGACGAACATCACTCTTTCTAGTTCTTCAAATCGGTTAAAGAAAACAATTGGTTATGCATTTAACGTCAATGACGACTAATGACAAACGTCATCCTCGACTGTCTTTCAATTTATTTTTTTCGACAAGAGGTATGTGAAATCAATTTTGTGAAGGACCGAATTGGAGGACGGTGGTGGGCGACGTTTTTTATCCAAAAAATTGGTCATGCAATCGACGTGAATGACGACCAATGACGAACGTCACTCTTCACAGTCCTTCAAATCGGTAAAAAAAAAAATCAGTTATGCATTTGACGTCAATGACGACAAATGACGAACGTCACTCTTTCTAGTTCTTCGAATCGGTTGAAGAAAACAATTGGTTATGCATTTTACGTCAATGACGACTAATGACAAACGTCATCCTCGACTGTCTTTCAATTTATTTTTTTCGACAAGAGGTATGTGAAATCAATTTTGTGAAGGACCGAATTGGAGGACGGTGGTGGGCGACGTTTTTTATCCAAAAAATCGGTCATGCAATCGACGTCAATGACGACCAATGACGAACGTCACTCTTCACAGTCCTTCAAATCGGTAAAAAAAAAAATCAGTTATGCATTTGACGTCAATGACGACAAATGACGAACGTCACTCTTTCTAGTTCTTCGAATCAGTTAAAAAAAACAATTGATTATGCATTTGACGTCAATGACGACTAATGACAAACGTCATCCTCGACTGTCTTTCAATACATTTTTTACGACAAAAGGTATGTGAAATCAATTTTGTGAAAGACCAAATTGGAGGACGGTGGTGGGCGACGTTTTTTATTCAAAAAATTGGTCATGCAATCGACGTGAATGACGACCAATGACGAACGTCACTCTTCACAGTCCTTCAAATCGGTAAAAAAAAAAATCAGTTATGCATTTGACGTCAATGACGACAAATGACGAACGTCACTCTTTCTAGTTCTTCGAATCAGTTAAAAAAAACAATTGATATGCATTTGACGTCAATGACGACTAATGACAAACGTCATCCTCGACTGTCTTTCAATACATTTTTTTCGACAAAAGGTATGTGAAATCAATTTTGTGAAAGACCGAATTGGAGGACGGTGGTGGGCGACGTTTTTTATCCAAAAAATTGGTCATGCAATCGACGTGAATGACGACCAATGACGAACGTCACTCTTCACAGTCCTTCAAATCGGTAAAAAAAAAAATCAGTTATGCATTTGACGTCAATGACGACAAATGACGAACGTCACTCTTTCTAGTTCTTCGAATCGGTTGAAGAAAACAATTGGTTATGCATTTTACGTCAATGACGACTAATGACAAACGTCATCCTCGACTGTCTTTCAATTTATTTTTTTCGACAAGAGGTATGTGAAATCAATTTTGTGAAGGACCGAATTGGAGGACGGTGGTGGGCGACGTTTTTTATCCAGAAAATCGGTCATGCAATCGACGTCAATGACGACCAATGACGAACGTCACTCTTCACAGTCCTTCAAATCGGTAAAAAAAAAAATCAGTTATGCATTTGACGTCAATGACGACAAATGACGAACGTCACTCTTTCTAGTTCTTCGAATCAGTTAAAAAAAACAATTGATTATGCATTTGACGTCAATGACGACTAATGACAAACGTCATCCTCGACTGTCTTTCAATACATTTTTTACGACAAAAGGTATGTGAAATCAATTTTGTGAAAGACCAAATTGGAGGACGGTGGTGGGCGACGTTTTTTATTCAAAAAATTGGTCATGCAATCGACGTGAATGACGACCAATGACGAACGTCACTCTTCACAGTCCTTCAAATCGGTAAAAAAAAAAATCAGTTATGCATTTGACGTCAATGACGACAAATGACGAACGTCACTCTTTCTAGTTCTTCGAATCAGTTAAAAAAAACAATTGATTATGCATTTGACGTCAATGACGACTAATGACAAACGTCATCCTCGACTGTCTTTCAATACATTTTTTTCGACAAAAGGTATGTGAAATCAATTTTGTGAAAGACCGAATTGGAGGACGGTGGTGGGCGACGTTTTTTATCCAAAAAATCGGTCATGCAATCGACGTCAATGACGACCAATGACGAACGTCACTCTTTCTAGTTCTTCAAATCGGTTAAAGAAAACAATTGGTTATGCATTTGACGCCAATGACGACTAATGACAAACGTCATCCTCGACTGTCTTTCAATACATTTTTTTCGACAAAAGGTATGTGAAATCAATTTTGTGAAAGACCGAATTGGAGGACGGTGGTGGGCGACGTTTTTTATTCAAAAAATTGGTCATGCAATCGACGTGAATGACGACCAATGACGAACGTCACTCTTCACAGTCCTTCAAATCGGTAAAAAAAAAAATCAGTTATGCATTTGACGTCAATGACGACAAATGACGAACGTCACTCTTTCTAGTTCTTCGAATCAGTTAAAAAAAACAATTGATTATGCATTTGACGTCAATGACGACTAATGACAAACGTCATCCTCGACTGTCTTTCAATACATTTTTTTCGACAAAAGGTATGTGAAATCAATTTTGTGAAAGACCGAATTGGAGGACGGTGGTGGGCGACGTTTTTTATCCAAAAAATCGGTCATGCAATCGACGTCAATGACGACCAATGACGAACGTCACTCTTTCTAGTTCTTCAAATCGGTTAAAGAAAACAATTGGTTATGCATTTGACGCCAATGACGACTAATGACAAACGTCATCCTCGACTGTCTTTCAATACATTTTTTTCGACAAAAGGTATGTGAAATCAATTTTGTGAAAGACCGAATTGGAGGACGGTGGTGGGCGACGTTTTTTATCCAAAAAATTGGTCATGCAATCGACGTGAATGACGACCAATGACGAACGTCACTCTTCACAGTCCTTCAAATCGGTAAAAAAAAAAATCAGTTATGCATTTGACGTCAATGACGACAAATGACGAACGTCACTCTTTCTAGTTCTTCGAATCAGTTAAAAAAAACAATTGATTATGCATTTGACGTCAATGACGACTAATGACAAACGTCATCCTCGACTGTCTTTCAATACATTTTTTTCGACAAAAGGTATGTGAAATCAATTTTGTGAAAGACCGAATTGGAGGACGGTGGTGGGCGACGTTTTTTATCCAAAAAATCGGTCATGCAATCGACGTCAATGACGACCAATGACGAACGTCACTCTTTCTAGTTCTTCAAATCGGTTAAAGAAAACAATTGGTTATGCATTTGACGTCAATGACGACTAATGACAAACGTCATCCTCGACTGTCTTTCAATACATTTTTTTCGACAAAAGGTATGTGAAATCAATTTTGTGAAAGACCGAATTGGAGGACGGTGGTGGGCGACGTTTTTTATCCAAAAAATCGGTCATGCAATCGACGTCAATGACGACCAATGACGAACGTCACTCTTTCTAGTTCTTCAAATCGGTTAAAGAAAACAATTGGTTATGCATTTGACGTCAATGACGACTAATGACAAACGTCATCCTCGACTGTCTTTCAATACATTTTTTTCGACAAAAGGTATGTGAAATCAATTTTGTGAAAGACCGAATTGGAGGACGGTGGTGGGCGACGTTTTTTATCCAAAAAATCGGTCATGCAATCGACGTCAATGACGACCAATGACGAACGTCACTCTTTCTAGTTCTTCAAATCGGTTAAAGAAAACAATTGGTTATGCATTTGACGTCAATGACGACTAATGACAAACGTCATCCTCGACTGTCTTTCAATACATTTTTTTCGACAAAAGGTATGTGAAATCAATTTTGTGAAAGACCGAATTGGAGGACGGTGGTGGGCGACGTTTTTTATCCAAAAAATTGGTCATGCAATCGACGTGAATGACGACCAATGACGAACGTCACTCTTCACAGTCCTTCAAATCGGTAAAAAAAAAAATCAGTTATGCATTTGACGTCAATGACGACAAATGACGAACATCACTCTTTCTAGTTCTTCAAATCGGTTAAAGAAAACAATTGGTTATGCATTTAACGTCAATGACGACTAATGACAAACGTCATCCTCGACTGTCTTTCAATTTATTTTTTTCGACAAGAGGTATGTGAAATCAATTTTGTGAAGGACCGAATTGGAGGACGGTGGTGGGCGACGTTTTTTATCCAAAAAATTGGTCATGCAATCGACGTGAATGACGACCAATGACGAACGTCACTCTTCACAGTCCTTCAAATCGGTAAAAAAAAAAATCAGTTATGCATTTGACGTCAATGACGACAAATGACGAACGTCACTCTTTCTAGTTCTTCGAATCAGTTAAAAAAAACAATTGATTATGCATTTGACGTCAATGACGACTAATGACAAACGTCATCCTCGACTGTCTTTCAATACATTTTTTTCGACAAAAGGTATGTGAAATCAATTTTGTGAAAGACCGAATTGGAGGACGGTGGTGGGCGACGTTTTTTATCCAAAAAATCGGTCATGCAATCGACGTCAATGACGACCAATGACGAACGTCACTCTTTCTAGTTCTTCAAATCGGTTAAAGAAAACAATTGGTTATGCATTTGACGTCAATGACGACTAATGACAAACGTCATCCTCGACTGTCTTTCAATACATTTTTTTCGACAAAAGGTATGTGAAATCAATTTTGTGAAAGACCGAATTGGAGGACGGTGGTGGGCGACGTTTTTTATCCAAAAAATCGGTCATGCAATCGACGTCAATGACGACCAATGACGAACGTCACTCTTTCTAGTTCTTCAAATCGGTTAAAGAAAACAATTGGTTATGCATTTGACGCCAATGACGACTAATGACAAACGTCATCCTCGACTGTCTTTCAATACATTTTTTTCGACAAAAGGTATGTGAAATCAATTTTGTGAAAGACCGAATTGGAGGACGGTGGTGGGCGACGTTTTTTATTCAAAAAATTGGTCATGCAATCGACGTGAATGACGACCAATGACGAACGTCACTCTTCACAGTCCTTCAAATCGGTAAAAAAAAAAATCAGTTATGCATTTGACGTCAATGACGACAAATGACGAACATCACTCTTTCTAGTTCTTCAAATCGGTTAAAGAAAACAATTGGTTATGCATTTAACGTCAATGACGACTAATGACAAACGTCATCCTCGACTGTCTTTCAATTTATTTTTTTCGACAAGAGGTATGTGAAATCAATTTTGTGAAGGACCGAATTGGAGGACGGTGGTGGGCGACGTTTTTTATCCAAAAAATTGGTCATGCAATCGACGTGAATGACGACCAATGACGAACGTCACTCTTCACAGTCCTTCAAATCGGTAAAAAAAAAAATCAGTTATGCATTTGACGTCAATGACGACAAATGACGAACGTCACTCTTTCTAGTTCTTCGAATCGGTTGAAGAAAACAATTGGTTATGCATTTTACGTCAATGACGACTAATGACAAACGTCATCCTCGACTGTCTTTCAATTTATTTTTTTCGACAAGAGGTATGTGAAATCAATTTTGTGAAGGACCGAATTGGAGGACGGTGGTGGGCGACGTTTTTTATCCAGAAAATCGGTCATGCAATCGACGTCAATGACGACCAATGACGAACGTCACTCTTCACAGTCCTTCAAATCGGTAAAAAAAAAAATCAGTTATGCATTTGACGTCAATGACGACAAATGACGAACGTCACTCTTTCTAGTTCTTCGAATCAGTTAAAAAAAACAATTGATTATGCATTTGACGTCAATGACGACTAATGACAAACGTCATCCTCGACTGTCTTTCAATACATTTTTTACGACAAAAGGTATGTGAAATCAATTTTGTGAAAGACCAAATTGGAGGACGGTGGTGGGCGACGTTTTTTATTCAAAAAATTGGTCATGCAATCGACGTGAATGACGACCAATGACGAACGTCACTCTTCACAGTCCTTCAAATCGGTAAAAAAAAAAATCAGTTATGCATTTGACGTCAATGACGACAAATGACGAACGTCACTCTTTCTAGTTCTTCGAATCAGTTAAAAAAAACAATTGATAATGCATTTGACGTCAATGACGACTAATGACAAACGTCATCCTCGACTGTCTTTCAATTTATTTTTTTCGACAAGAGGTATGTGAAATCAATTTTGTGAAGGACCGAATTGGAGGACGGTGGTGGGCGACGTTTTTTATCCAAAAAATTGGTCATGCAATCGACGTGAATGACGACCAATGACGAACGTCACTCTTCACAGTCCTTCAAATCGGTAAAAAAAAAAATCAGTTATGCATTTGACGTCAATGACGACAAATGACGAACGTCACTCTTTCTAGTTCTTCGAATCGGTTGAAGAAAACAATTGGTTATGCATTTTACGTCAATGACGACTAATGACAAACGTCATCCTCGACTGTCTTTCAATTTATTTTTTTCGACAAGAGGTATGTGAAATCAATTTTGTGAAGGACCGAATTGGAGGACGGTGGTGGGCGACGTTTTTTATCCAGAAAATCGGTCATGCAATCGACGTCAATGACGACCAATGACGAACGTCACTCTTCACAGTCCTTCAAATCGGTAAAAAAAAAAATCAGTTATGCATTTGACGTCAATGACGACAAATGACGAACGTCACTCTTTCTAGTTCTTCGAATCAGTTAAAAAAAACAATTGATTATGCATTTGACGTCAATGACGACTAATGACAAACGTCATCCTCGACTGTCTTTCAATACATTTTTTACGACAAAAGGTATGTGAAATCAATTTTGTGAAAGACCAAATTGGAGGACGGTGGTGGGCGACGTTTTTTATTCAAAAAATTGGTCATGCAATCGACGTGAATGACGACCAATGACGAACGTCACTCTTCACAGTCCTTCAAATCGGTAAAAAAAAAAATCAGTTATGCATTTGACGTCAATGACGACAAATGACGAACGTCACTCTTTCTAGTTCTTCGAATCAGTTAAAAAAAACAATTGATTATGCATTTGACGTCAATGACGACTAATGACAAACGTCATCCTCGACTGTCTTTCAATACATTTTTTTCGACAAAAGGTATGTGAAATCAATTTTGTGAAAGACCGAATTGGAGGACGGTGGTGGGCGACGTTTTTTATCCAAAAAATCGGTCATGCAATCGACGTCAATGACGACCAATGACGAACGTCACTCTTTCTAGTTCTTCAAATCGGTTAAAGAAAACAATTGGTTATGCATTTGACGCCAATGACGACTAATGACAAACGTCATCCTCGACTGTCTTTCAATACATTTTTTTCGACAAAAGGTATGTGAAATCAATTTTGTGAAAGACCGAATTGGAGGACGGTGGTGGGCGACGTTTTTTATCCAAAAAATTGGTCATGCAATCGACGTGAATGACGACCAATGACGAACGTCACTCTTCACAGTCCTTCAAATCGGTAAAAAAAAAAATCAGTTATGCATTTGACGTCAATGACGACAAATGACGAACGTCACTCTTTCTAGTTCTTCGAATCAGTTAAAAAAAACAATTGATTATGCATTTGACGTCAATGACGACTAATGACAAACGTCATCCTCGACTGTCTTTCAATACATTTTTTTCGACAAAAGGTATGTGAAATCAATTTTGTGAAAGACCGAATTGGAGGACGGTGGTGGGCGACGTTTTTTATCCAAAAAATCGGTCATGCAATCGACGTCAATGACGACCAATGACGAACGTCACTCTTTCTAGTTCTTCAAATCGGTTAAAGAAAACAATTGGTTATGCATTTGACGTCAATGACGACTAATGACAAACGTCATCCTCGACTGTCTTTCAATACATTTTTTTCGACAAAAGGTATGTGAAATCAATTTTGTGAAAGACCGAATTGGAGGACGGTGGTGGGCGACGTTTTTTATCCAAAAAATCGGTCATGCAATCGACGTCAATGACGACCAATGACGAACGTCACTCTTTCTAGTTCTTCAAATCGGTTAAAGAAAACAATTGGTTATGCATTTGACGTCAATGACGACTAATGACAAACGTCATCCTCGACTGTCTTTCAATACATTTTTTTCGACAAAAGGTATGTGAAATCAATTTTGTGAAAGACCGAATTGGAGGACGGTGGTGGGCGACGTTTTTTATCCAAAAAATCGGTCATGCAATCGACGTCAATGACGACCAATGACGAACGTCACTCTTCACAGTCCTTCAAATCGGTAAAAAAAAAAATCAGTTATGCATTTGACGTCAATGACGACAAATGACGAACATCACTCTTTCTAGTTCTTCAAATCAGTTAAAAAAAACAATTGGTTATGCATTTGACGTCAATGACGATAAATGACAAACGTCATCCTCTACTGTCTTTCAATTTATTTTTTTCGACAAAGGGTATGTGAAATCAATTTTCTAGAGTACCGAATTAAAGGACGGTGGTGGGCGACGTTTTTAATCCAAAAAATCAGTTATGCATTTGACGTCAATAACGACAAATGACGAACGTCACTCCTTCTAGTTCTTCGAATCGGTTGAAAAAAACAATTGGTAATGTATTTGACGTCAATGACGACAAATGACGAACGTCATCCTCTACTTTCTTTCAATTCATTTTTTTCGACAAAAGGTATGTGAAATCAATTTTGTGAAGGACCGAATTGAAGTACGGTGGTGCGCAACGTTTTTTATCTAAAAAATCGGTCATGCAATCGACGTTAATGACGACCATTGACGAACGTCACTCTCCACAGTCGGTAAAAAAAAAAATTGTTCTTATAAAATGATATAAAAATTTATTATCATTATTATTATTATTATTATTTTTGTTATTATTATTATCATTATTGTTATTATAATCGAGAAAATTGGTCATGCAATCGGCGTTAATGACGACCAATGACAAACGTCACTCTCTCTAGTTCTTCAAATCAGATAAATAAAACAATTGGTTAGGCATTTGACGTCAATGATGACAAATGACGAACGTCACTCCTTCTAGTTCTTCGAATCGGTCAAAAAAAACAATTGGTAATGTATTTACGTCAATGACGACAAATGACGGACGTCATCCTCGACTGTCTTTCAATTCATTTTTTTCGACAAAAGGTATGTGAAATCAATTTTGTGAAGGACTGAATTGGAGGACGGTGGTGGGCGACGTTTTTTACCCAAAAAATCGGTCATGCAATCGACGTCAATGACGACCAATGACGAACGTCACTCTTCACAGTCCTTCAAATCGGTAAAAAAAAAAATCAGTTATGCATTTGACGTCAATGACGACAAATGACGAACGTCACTCTTTCTAGTTCTTCGAATCAGTTAAAAAAAACAATTGATTATGCATTTGACGTCAATGACGACTAATGACAAACGTCATCCTCGACTGTCTTTCAATACATTTTTTTCGACAAAAGGTATGTGAAATCAATTTTGTGAAAGACCGAATTGGAGGACGGTGGTGGGCGACGTTTTTTATCCAAAAAATCGGTCATGCAATCGACGTCAATGACGACCAATGACGAACGTCACTCTTCACAGTCCTTCAAATCGGTAAAAAAAAAAAACAGTTATGCTGTTTTTCTATTTTTATTTTTGTTCCAGTATTCTTACTTTGTTCACGATTTTTTCTGGCGAATTCAGCATCATTTAGTATCCCAGTTTCGTCCAACGAAAACTCTCGTACAGAATTATGCCCTCCGATGTTTGATAGATTCATTGATAATCTTTCATTTGACTGAACTCGGATATTCTCTATGCTATGGTCTTCATCCGATTCTATATTTTTTGTACCATTATTGTTTTTTTGAACTAATCTTCTTTGGGTGTCAATTTCTCCCGTACTCTCATCAATAATACTGAAATCGCGGTACTCTCTTCTCATAGTAACTTTATTGAAAATATCAGATTCTGAAACTTCAGCTAAATCTGGATGGAGTGTATGACTGTTTAATAAATTTATTGGTTTATTAGAGCCAAACTTATCTTCTGTACTTGATTTGTGTTCAATTATCGCTTTATAATATTGACCAAATATCGTGTATTTTGTTTTTCCATTTTTATTTTTTGTTCCAGTATTTTTACTTTGTTCACGATTTTTTCTGGCAAATTCAGCATCATTAAGTATCCCAGTTTCGTCCAACGAAAACTCTCGTACAGAATTATGCCCTCCGATGTTTGATAGATTCATTGATAATCTTCCATTTGACTGAACTCGGATATTCTCTATGCTATGGTCTTCATCCGTTTCTATATTTTTTGTACCATTATTGTTTTTTTGAAATAATCTTCTTTGGGTGTCAATTTCTCCTGTACTTTCATCATTAACTTCATCTAAATCTGGATGTGGTTTATGACTGTTTAATAAATTTATTGGTTTATTAGAGCCAAACTTATCTTCTGTAATTGATTTGTGTTCAATTATCGTTTTATAATATTGACCAAATATCGTGTATTTTGTTTTTCCATTTTTATTTTTTGTTCCAGTATTCTTACTTTGTTCACGATTTTTTCTTGCAAATTCAGCATCATTTAGTATCCCAGTTTCGTCCAACGAAAACTCTCGTACAGAATTATGCCCTACGATGTTTGATAGATTCATTGATAATCTTTCATTTGACTGAACTCGGATATTCTCTATGCTATGGTCTTCATCCGATTCTATATTTTTTGTACCATTATTGTTTTTTTGAACTAATGTTCTTTGGGTGTCAATTTCTCCCGTACTTTCATCAATAATACTGAAATCGCGGTACTCTCTTCTCATAGTAACTTTATTGAAAATATCAGATTCTGAAACTTCAGCTAAATCTAAATGGGGTGTATGACTGTTTAATAAATTTATTGGTTTATTAGAGCCAAACTTATCTTCTGTACTTGATTTGTGTTCAATTATCGCTTTATAATATTGACCAAATATCGTGTATTTTGTTTTTCCATTTTTATTTTTTGTTCCAGTATTTTTACTTTGTTTACGATTTTTTCTGGCAAATTCAGCATCATTTAGTATCCCAGTTTCGTCCAACGAAAACTCTCGTACAGAATTATGCCCTCCGATGTTTGATAGATTCATTGATAATCTTTCATTTGACTGAACTCGGATATTCTCTATGCTATGGTCTTCATCCGATTCTATATTTTTTGTACCATTATTGTTTTTTTGAAATAATCTTCTTTGGGTGTCAATTTCTCCTGTCCTTTCATCATTAACTTCATCTAAATCTGGATGGGGTGTCTGACTGTTTAATAAATTTATTGGTTTATTAGAGCCAAACTTATCTTCTGTAATTGATTTGTGTTCAATTATCGTTTTATAATATTGACCAAATATCGTGTATTTTCCATTTTTATTTTTTGTTCCAGTATTTTTACTTTGTTCACGATTTTTTCCGGCGAATTTAGCATCATTTAGTATCCCAGTTTCGTCCAACGAAAACTCTCGTACAGAATTATGCCCTCCGATGTTTGATAGATTCATTGATAATCTTTCATTTGACTGAACTCGGATATTCTCTATGCTATGGTCTTCATCCGATTCTATATTTTTTGTACCATTATTGTTTTTTTGAAATAATCTACTTTGGGTGTCAATTTCTCCCGTACTTTCATCAATAATACTGAAATCGCGGTACTCTCTTCTCATAGTAACTTTATTGAAAATATCAGATTCTGAAACTTCACCTAAATCTGGATGGAGTGTATGACTGTTTAATAAATTTATTGGTTTATCAGAGCCAAACTTATTCTCTGTACTTGATTTGTGTTCAATTATCGCTTTATAATATTGACCAAATATCGTGTATTTTGTTTTTCCATTTTTATTTTTTGTTCCAGTATTTTTACTTTGTTCACGATTTTTTCTGGCAAATTCAGCATCATTTAGTATCCCAGTCTCGTCCAACGAAAACTCTCGTACAGAAGTATGCCCTCCGATGTTTGATAGATTATTGATAATCTTTCATTTGACTGAACTCGGATATTCTCTATGCTACGGTCTTCATCCGATTCTATATTTTTTGTACCGTTATTGTTTTTTTGAAATAATCTTCTTTGAGTGACAATTTCTCCTGTACTTTCATCATTAGCTTCATCTAAATCTGGATGGGGTGTATGACAGTTTAATAAATTTATTGGTTTATTAGAGCCAAACTTATCTTCTGTAATTGATTTGTGTTCAATTATCGCTTTATAATATTGACCAAATATTGTGTATTTTGTTTTTCCATTTTTATTTTTTGTTCCAGTATTCTTACTTTGTTCACGATTTTTTCTGGCAAATTTAGCATCATTTAGTATCCCAGTTTCGTCCAACGAAAACTCTCGTACAGAATTATGCCCTCCGATGTATGATAGATTCATTGATAATCTTTCATTTGACTGAACTCGGATATTCTCTATGCTATGGTCTTCATCCGATTCTATATTTTTTGTACCATTATTGTTTTTTTGAACTAATCTTCTTTGGGTGTCAATTTCTCCCGTACTTTCATCAATAATACTGAAATCGCGGTACTCTCTTCTCATAGTAACTTTATTGAAAATATCAGATTCTGAAACTTCAGCTAAATCTGGATGGAGTGTATGACTGTTTAATAAATTTATTGGTTTATTAGAGCCAAACTTATCTTCTGTACTTGATTTGTGTTCAATTATCGCTTTATAATATTGACCAAATATCGTGTATTTTGTTTTTCCATTTTTATTTTTTGTTCCAGTATTTTTACTTTGTTCACGATTTTTTCTGGCAAATTCAGCATCATTTAGTATCCCAGTTTCGTCCAACGAAAACTCTCGTACAGAATTATGCCCTCCGATGTTTGATAGATTCATTGATAATCTTTCATTTGACTGAACTCGGATATTCTCTATGCTATGGTCTTCATCCGATTCTATATTTTTTGTACCATTATTGTTTTTTTGAAATAATCTTCTTTGGGTGTCAATTTCTCCTGTACTTTCATCATTAACTTCATCTAAATCTGGATGTGGTTTATGACTGTTTAATAAATTTATTGGTTTATTAGAGCCAAACTTATCTTCTGTAATTGATTTGTGTTCAATTATCGTTTTATAATATTGACCAAATATCGTGTATTTTGTTTTTCCATTTTTATTTTTTGTTCCAGTATTCTTACTTTGTTCACGATTTTTTCTTGCAAATTCAGCATCATTTAGTATCCCAGTTTCGTCCAACGAAAACTCTCGTACAGAATTATGCCCTACGATGTTTGATAGATTCATTGATAATCTTTCATTTGACTGAACTCGGATATTCTCTATGCTATGGTCTTCATCCGATTCTATATTTTTTGTACCATTATTGTTTTTTTGAACTAATGTTCTTTGGGTGTCAATTTCTCCCGTACTTTCATCAATAATACTGAAATCGCGGTACTCTCTTCTCATAGTAACTTTATTGAAAATATCAGATTCTGAAACTTCAGCTAAATCTAAATGGGGTGTATGACTGTTTAATAAATTTATTGGTTTATTAGAGCCAAACTTATCTTCTGTACTTGATTTGTGTTCAATTATCGCTTTATAATATTGACCAAATATCGTGTATTTTGTTTTTCCATTTTTATTTTTTGTTCCAGTATTTTTACTTTGTTTACGATTTTTTCTGGCAAATTCAGCATCATTTAGTATCCCAGTTTCGTCCAACGAAAACTCTCGTACAGAATTATGCCCTCCGATGTTTGATAGATTCATTGATAATCTTTCATTTGACTGAACTCGGATATTCTCTATGCTATGGTCTTCATCCGATTCTATATTTTTTGTACCATTATTGTTTTTTTGAAATAATCTTCTTTGGGTGTCAATTTCTCCTGTCCTTTCATCATTAACTTCATCTAAATCTGGATGGGGTGTCTGACTGTTTAATAAATTTATTGGTTTATTAGAGCCAAACTTATCTTCTGTAATTGATTTGTGTTCAATTATCGTTTTATAATATTGACCAAATATCGTGTATTTTCCATTTTTATTTTTTGTTCCAGTATTTTTACTTTGTTCACGATTTTTTCCGGCGAATTTAGCATCATTTAGTATCCCAGTTTCGTCCAACGAAAACTCTCGTACAGAATTATGCCCTCCGATGTTTGATAGATTCATTGATAATCTTTCATTTGACTGAACTCGGATATTCTCTATGCTATGGTCTTCATCCGATTCTATATTTTTTGTACCATTATTGTTTTTTTGAAATAATCTACTTTGGGTGTCAATTTCTCCCGTACTTTCATCAATAATACTGAAATCGCGGTACTCTCTTCTCATAGTAACTTTATTGAAAATATCAGATTCTGAAACTTCACCTAAATCTGGATGGAGTGTATGACTGTTTAATAAATTTATTGGTTTATCAGAGCCAAACTTATTCTCTGTACTTGATTTGTGTTCAATTATCGCTTTATAATATTGACCAAATATCGTGTATTTTGTTTTTCCATTTTTATTTTTTGTTCCAGTATTTTTACTTTGTTCACGATTTTTTCTGGCAAATTCAGCATCATTTAGTATCCCAGTCTCGTCCAACGAAAACTCTCGTACAGAAGTATGCCCTCCGATGTTTGATAGATTATTGATAATCTTTCATTTGACTGAACTCGGATATTCTCTATGCTACGGTCTTCATCCGATTCTATATTTTTTGTACCGTTATTGTTTTTTTGAAATAATCTTCTTTGAGTGACAATTTCTCCTGTACTTTCATCATTAGCTTCATCTAAATCTGGATGGGGTGTATGACAGTTTAATAAATTTATTGGTTTATTAGAGCCAAACTTATCTTCTGTAATTGATTTGTGTTCAATTATCGCTTTATAATATTGACCAAATATTGTGTATTTTGTTTTTCCATTTTTATTTTTTGTTCCAGTATTCTTACTTTGTTCACGATTTTTTCTGGCAAATTTAGCATCATTTAGTATCCCAGTTTCGTCCAACGAAAACTCTCGTACAGAATTATGCCCTCCGATGTATGATAGATTCATTGATAATCTTTCATTTGACTGAACTCGGATATTCTCTATGCTATGGTCTTCATCCGATTCTATATTTTTTGTACCATTATTGTTTTTTTGAACTTATCTTCTTTGGGTGTCAATTTCTTCCGTACTTTCATCAATAATACTGAAATCGCGGTACTCTCTTCTCATAGTAACTTTATTAAAAATATCAGATTCTGAAACTTCAGCTAAATCTGGATGGAGTGTATGACTGTTTAATAAATTTATTTGTTTATTAGAGCCAAACTTATCTTCTGTACTTGATTTGTGTTCAATTATCGCTTTATAATATTGACCAAATATCGTGTATTTTGTTTGTCCATTTTTATTTTTTGTTACAGTATTTTTACTTTGTTCACGATTTTTTCTGGCAAATTCAGCATCATTTAGTATCCCAGTTTCGTCCAACGAAAACTCTCGTACAGAATTATGACCTCCGATGTTTGATAGATTCATTAATAATCTTTCATTTGACTGAACTCGGATATTCTCTATGCTATGGTCTTCATCCGATTCTATATTTTTTGTACCATTATTGTTTTTTTGAAATAATCTACTTTGGGTGTCAATTTCTCCTGTACTTTCATCATTAACTTCATCTAAATCTGGATGGGGTGTATGACTGTTTAATAAATTTATTGGTTTATTAGAGCCAAACTTATCTTCTGTAATTGATTTGTGTTCAATTATCGTTTTATAATATTGACCAAATATCGTGTATTTTGTTTTTCCATTTTTATTTTTGTT